>JAXDDW010000004.1:14935000-15070000 GCA_034670385.1 Hoplostethus mediterraneus
TTGAAATTAGCAAGCTGGATGTCATGGGGGGATGTTTTCCTTCACCCCTGTCCCTCTCTCTGCTGCTGTTAATTGTAAAGCATGTTGGGGCAGTGGAGGTGAGTGGTGTTGGGTTGTGAAGGGGTGGAGGGTTTGTGGACCTCGAAACAATAGGGCTAGACACACACAGCGCACGCACACACACACACACGTTTGTATTGCTATACTTGTGAGGACCTTCATTGACTACATTTATGCCGTACCCTCCGCTACATGCCTAACCTAAACCTAATCCTAATTCTAATTCTAATCTTAACGATAAAGCCATGTCCTTACCAGCCCATTAAAGAAGGGAGGACCGGCAATGTCCTCACTTTGGAGGATTTCCCTCATCTTTCTATCCTTGTGAGGACAATTGGGCCTCATAGGTATAGAAATACAAGAACACACACACACACACACACACACACACACACACACACACACACACACACACACACAATGAGAGCAATGGGGGACTCTCTCTCTCTCTCTCTCTACAGTCATTTAAGAGGCCTGGTTAAAAGTGTCTCAGGGAAAAAATGCTACACACACTCTGTGTGCATTAATCAACTGCGGCAGCCTCTCTCAGTTCGCAGCCCCCGCATCAATTACCAGCCTTTTTAAACAAATTCCCCTCGTCACGTCGAGCCACGGCACGTGTTAAAGAGCCAGGCAGGCAGGAAGAGAGGGTGCAGAGGATACAGAGTGTGTGTGTGTGTGTGTGTGTGTGTGTGTGTGTGTGTGTGTGTGTGTGTGTGTGTGTGTGTGTGTGTGTGTGTGTGTGTGTGTGTGTGTGTGTGTGTGTGTGTGTGTGTGTGTGTGTGTGTAAACTACCTCATTGCAACAACTTAAGTAGGTGACAGCTGCATGAAACACCTGGGAATTAGCTGCTTTCTCCTGGAGAACTCACATGCACACACACACCTTTTGATGTTGACCCTGCATTGAATCATTTTGTACACATTGATCATGCTATTGAGGTCGAAT
This sequence comes from Hoplostethus mediterraneus, assembly GCA_034670385.1. Taxonomy (NCBI): domain Eukaryota; kingdom Metazoa; phylum Chordata; class Actinopteri; order Trachichthyiformes; family Trachichthyidae; genus Hoplostethus; species Hoplostethus mediterraneus. The sequence goes on from JAXDDW010000004.1 coordinate 14,936,009, forward strand.
TTGTTTAATTCTCATTTGTCAATGTTTTTTGTAATATTTATTTGCTGTCACTATGTGGTCTGGGACTAGGGCCTATAGCTTGACATTTGGGCCCACACCCAATGACACCTGGCAGGACGTGAATTTGGGGGTTTTATGTTTGGCTGAGCTCAAACTTTCAGTCTTACAAGCTCTAACTATGATTGCATGGGTTCAAATCCGGACTTGTGTTATACTAGGTCTAAATCCTGTTTGAATATTATTCTGTCACATTTATCTCCCATTACTTTATGTCCTACAATCTTAAAAATGATGTGTCTGGTTTCAATACATGAATACTAAAGTGATCCACGGGGTCAGCTACAGACAGCAGCCCCCCTGGAGCTGGTAGGGATTCAGTGGCTTGCTCAAGGACACTCTAGTGAGCCAGATGCTTTCCAACATGATGTGCTCCTGTAGGACGGTTGCCCTATTCACTACGCCACCCTTTTGCTCGCCTGTGTCTAGTTAGGGATGAGACTTTTTTTTTAAACTTTTCAACACAATATATGTGTGGTATATTTACCGTAAACAAGTGAGACCATGGTCGACATGGTTGGTAGCCTCTTTCTCACGCCAGTGGTATTGTTGCTTAGTTGTTGCTTGTGTTTCTCTGCTTCTTCAGTCCAAGGCTTTGTTGCTTTACTGAAAGGATAAACATGTTGGAAGTGATATTTCCAAAGGCCTTTGTGTTGGATGAACAGCGGCCTTCTTGTGTTTTGTGCCATAAAGCAATCCAGGAGATTTCCTGCGGAATATGACCCAGTGGCCCTAGGTTTTGTTGTATGTACAACGTTATAAGTGGGATTGAGTTGTAGACATGATTAAAACAAATGTCTGTTAGATATTTGTAAACTGATGTCAAAATTCCACATGTAGCACCTTTCAAGATTTAGCTTCTCTGTTACATCTAAGAAACAGAATGCTGAAGATAGGTGCAATGTATTTTTCTCTCGCTAGAAAAAAACACGAATATATTTCTTCATGAGATATTATGCAGTGGATAGTGACAGAAAGCTGGGTAGGAAAGAAAGCGGACCTGTCATAAAAGTCATTCGTTTGATTCAATTCCACAATGTTGCAAGTATATGACATATGCCTTATTCCACTGAGCCACCAGGACGCCTTTCTGAAGGAAAAAGTAACAAAAAGGGCGTTAATGTCAAGAATATTCTGTGTCATTGGACCAAGTCCTCTGTGCCTGTATTAGTGTCCATGTCTTTACTAGAGCAGTAGATTGAATGCACTTCCACATACCTCTATGGAAATGAGGTGACACACACACATACACACACACACACACACACACACACACACACACACACACACACACAGTGGGATGATCAGGTCATTCCAAGGTAAGAGGACTTAGATATAGTGTTAAATTCATACTTTAAAGGAGCTGCATTGTGTGTGTGTGTGTGTGTGTGTGTGTGTGTGTGTGTGTGTGTGTGTGTGTGCGCGCGTACACAGTACAAGCTCATGACCGCTACAAGCAGTTCTCCTTAATTGAGGTCTTGACGCCTCAAGCAGAATGCATGGGGAAAAGAGAAAACCTGCACGTGTTGGTGGGATATACTGTATATATACATATATATCTGTGTGTTGCTTACAAACACACACACACACACACACACACACACACACACACACACACACACACAGGGTTAGACAGATGTATTTAGCAATATAGCAAATAAACTTTAAAATAACTTTTAAAAATTGTGTATTGGCCAGTTAGTATCATCCCCAACTGTACAGTATGCATGTATATATGTGTGGGGGGTTGATTGAGTTGTTGATCAATACCGACGATTTTTTTTGGCGTGTGCTGAGATTTCTGGCTTTCAAAATGTACTTTTGGAAACATACTCCGTTTGCTGTGATGCCGCCCCATCAGATCTGGATGTCCCACCAAAATGAACTTTCATATATTGTGTATACGCTGCTTGCCCAAACTCGGCATCTATTGCAGCCCAACCGTCCTGGTAGGGGGATCCCTCTCTGAGTAGCCCCTCCCGAGGTTTCTCCCAATTTTCCCTCTAAGGTTTTGTGGGAGTTTTTCCTTGTCCTCTGTGAGGGTCTAAGGCTGGGGGATGTCGTGTACTAACCATTTAATATTTTCACATGTTGGGCACTGTGAAGCCCTTTAGAGACTGTAACGGTGATTAAGGGCTATACAAATAAATGTGATTTGATTTGAAAATGTGATTTGAATTGATTTAGAACAAAAGCTCTCCATCCATTGGAACTCCCAACCCCCGTCCCAATGCTTTGTCATCTGCTCAGCAATTGTTGACAGTGATACGTGCCTGCAACCAATGTCACAAGACATTTCAGTGACAAAAGCTAAAACGTCTCGTCCTCAAGCCAATAAAACGTTGTGAAATGAAATGAAAGCAGTATTTTTATTGCAGTTTTTGGCATTGTGCATATTATGATATATTACATTGTGATATGTGATCTCTAATTAGCTAGCTTCCTCGTCGTCTCTATTGTAGAGTTTTTCTGGTGACCGGCAAAGGAAAAGTCAGATTTTGAAGGCATAAAACGACCTTCATAATGTATTTTGACAATATGTCATCTTTGAATTTTGTTGCTATTAAACAGCATCGACACTACTGTCATTTCCACACGCTTTCATAGAAGAAGCAAAATCTGAGTACTGCCTGTCAAGAGCTGCCAAGTACCAACGAGCCAGTATCTTTGTGCCAACCAGAGATAAAACTTAAAAAATACATTTTACCAACAGTTTTGTAACCATCAGGATGAGGTTGACTACAAAGACCTTGTCAGGTGGTTTTACAGCTGTGCAGAGCAGCTCGCACGTTGATCCACATGAGTGGTCGACCACCGAAGCCCCTTTCTGAGCCAGGAAAAACCCTGTATTGCGAAATGCGATTTTATTGTTTGCGTCAACTACAGGCCACGAAAACTGAAAGGGGAACCGTGGGAAGGGGATGGGAGGAGTGAAAGTGGTGGGGGGGGTGACGGTTTTTGCCAGGTACTTGTGTAGGAGGGGATTGTTGCTGATGTTGTTGCAATTCCTGGCCGCCGATAGAGGTCGACAGAGGTCATAGATTATTATTTATTTAATTAATTTAGCTAGTATCAGCTATTGGCAGCCTCAATGCAAAATTATTAGTATCAGTATTGGTGTTCCCATATGGGTTACTAAGAACCACCTTTAATATGTCCCTTTTATGTGTTACCCTCTGTGTGTGTGTGTGTGTGTGTGTGTGTGTGTGTGTGTGTGTGTGTGTGTGTGTCAGAGATGTAGATAAGCCCAGCTTGCTAAAAGCAAACTCCTGGTGGTATCTTTTCTCCTCATCAGGGTTATAGATAATGGTCTTCTGGAGATAATGTCATTACAAACTTCACACACACACACCCACACCCATGCTCACTCATACTCTCTCTCTCTCTCTCTCTCTCTCTCTCTCTCACATACACACACACACACACACACACACAGATACATCTCAGACCCTATAAGAAACAGTTTTGTGTGTTAACTTCCTTCAGAATTCCCCCTCCAAGCACACACACACACACACACACACCCACACATACTATGTCACACACAAACACACATTTCTTTGTATGTACTAGAGATATGGAGATAATAGCATGGCTAAAAGCCTTTTAGAAAAGACCTATTCTTCTCATCAGGAAACTAAATATTGGCCTTCTCTAAATGGTTTATTGAAGATAATGTTTCTGCCCAACAAACGCTTTCACTGGTTGTCAGACTGATAGCATGAAGCAGTGGTGAAGGTGTGTGTTTATGTGGTGTGTATGGATGCGTGTTTGTTTCTTAGTGTATATGTGTGTTGATGTGTGTGTCTTTAAGTGTATGTGTGTGTGTGCACGGGCTTGCATGCATTAGTTAACGCATGTGTGTGTGCTTGCTTGCATGTGTGAATTTCATCTGCATGTGTTTGTGTTGTTTTAAGCCAGTCGCGATATAGATTGTACTTTGATTGTACCCTGATCTTTGCTTGTTTCCAAATGTGTTTCCATACTTGTGAGATTTGTGAGTGCGTGTGTGTATTTAATGTGCGCTAATATAAGCAAAGAGTAGATATAGATACTGTATCTGTAATTTACTGTGTAGTTTCCTCTGTTCTTTGGAATATTAGTGGAGGCCTTCTGCAGGGCTGCCCTTTATGGGTCCTGATAAGGAGTCCTCACAATAGCAAGGTGTCTGGGCCTTATCGAGATCACACACACTGATTGAGCACACACACACACACTCGCACACACACAGTCACTCACTCAGTCAAAGGCAAACACCAATGTGTTACACAGGTACATATACACTTGCAAATGCATACTTCACACGTGCACTTGTGGAGTCCCTAAATGCCCCTGAATTTCTATTTTCTATTTCTATCTCTGCTCTCTGCACTATATGGCCAAAAGTCAGTGGACACCTGACCATCCACAAGCTTTTGGAGTGTGTCTGTGGAAATTTGTGCCCATTCAGCTAAAAGAGCATTGGTGAGGTGAGGCAGTGATGTTGGATGAGAAGGCCTGGCTCGTTCTAATTCCTCCCAAAGGTGTTCAAATGGGTCGAGGTCAGGGCTCTGTGCAGGCCAATCTAGTTCCTCCACACCAAACTGGTCTAACCATGTCTTTATGGACCTCGCTTTGTGCACAGGGGCTCAGTCATGCTGGACCAGCAAAGGGCCTTCCACAAACTGTTGCCACAAAGTTTGAAGCGCCCAATTGGCTAAAATGTCTTGGTATCCTGTAGCATTAAGATTCCCTTCACTGGAACTAAGGGGCCAAGCCCAAAAGACTCGTGTACCTTACACTTCCTTTCTTTCCTTCTTCTTTTCACTCCTTCCTTCCTCTCTTCATTCTTTTGTTTGTTCCTACGTTCCTTCCTTGCCTTCCTCCCTCCATCACCCTCTTCCTATCATCCCTCTTACTTTGCACTCTAACTCACCTAAACCTTTCCCCCTATTTCTTTCTATTTCTCCTGCTACTTTCCTCTTCTTTTCCCCTCTCCGTTCCAAAGTCTAACCATTCTCCCACCCTTCCTGCTTCCTTTCTTCCATCCTTCTTCCCCTTCTTTTCTCACACCTTGAATATGGAAGTACAACAATAATTTGTGGGGCCAATTATGAGGTAGTGTTCTGGCCTTAAAGATCAGAGACAGAAAAGAGAGAGTGAACCAAGGATGGAGAGAGAGTGAGAGAGGGGGGGGGGGACGCATGCACTCCCTCCCTCCTTCCACCCTCCTTCTAATCCTTTAAAAGCACTTACGAGATTGGCGCTGCCTGCCCGCCTGTGCCTGCTTGCCTGCCCGTTGGTTGCCACGGCAGCTGATTGGGGGAATCGAGGCTCCTAATTGGATCATGAGGGTGTGATGCAGGCAACAGCAGCCACATTATGGGAAGCTGACTTTGTGCAGCGTAACCCTGCCGGGATGACCCTTTTCCTCTTCGTGTGTTTGTGTGTGTGTGTGTGTGTGTGTGTGTGTGTGTGTGTGTGTGTGTGTGTGTGTGTGCGCGCGTGCGCACGTTCACACTGACCTCAATGTGGCTAAGAGCCTGGACTCATCAAGGCTGGCTGGCTGATGCTATAGTGAGAGGATAGAATGATGAAGAGAGGAGAGGAAAAGATCAGAATTAAGTGAAAATAAAAGAAAAAAGTAAGTAAAGAGGCGAGAGGAGTACAAGAGATGAGATGTGGAGAGAGGAGGAAAAAGGAGAGAAGATGACAGATGAGAGGACAGGAGGCCCTAACACAATATTAAAGACTGCTTCAGTTTCCCTTTTCTTTCAAATTTTTTCTTCCCTTTTTGCCAGTAGGGGGTAAGGTAGGATTGATAACATGATGCAGTGAATTAATCTCCCTGAACACTGTGCCTGTGCCTGTGCCTGTGTGTGTGTGTGTGTGGGTGTGGGTGTGGGTGTGGGTGTGCGTGTGTGGGTGTGCGTGTGTGTGTGTGTGTGAGTGTCTTTCACTTTGGTGCAAAGTGACTGCGTTGTCCGTTATGGTGTAAATTGATAGCGTCACTGCTCTTTGCCGCATTACGGGGAGCGTGGAGCTGTACATTCAGTTTCCTAACTGCATTCTATATCACACCATCATGCCTACCTGATACCTGGAATGATACACCAGCAAGAGACATTTCAATTCATTTTATTTCTATGCCATGTCTGTAACACACACACATACACGCACCCACAGCACGCATACATACACAAACACTCCTCTTTTCGTGGTAGTTCAGTGCCTTTAAGTTAAATAAAGTACTGTTTAAATAGTTCCATTGTTACTAATATCATTTAAAACCATGCTGACTATTCTAACCATGGTTGGAGTAAACCCATCATTGTAGCTCAGTATAAAGCAGAGTACTAAAATAAGAAATTTGATTTCCCTTTAAAGGTTAACTGTAAAGGGATGTGCCATGTACATCGTTTTTAAATAACTCTAGTCACTTTAAAAAAACTTTTTAATCAGAGGAAAACAACATGACTTGTATGTCCCATTCTAGTATTTCAACTATATGTTCTTCCACGGGTGGAAGTTTCTCAATGAAGATACAATTAAAATACTTCTGTGGGGGTGGACACATTCAGTACAGGACTACGGAAAGCAGGGAAAGTTCAACCAGAGCGCTCTTTATTGTGAAACCTTTTCGGCTACCCAGTCCAACTGCTTTAAATGAATGCATACATGCTGTCCTGTCAGGTAAACACTGACAATAACCTAAACCTTCTTGGGGCTCGCTTCTCTTCTCTGTTCGTATGGGCCCTGGCCTTGCTCCCCAGGCTTCACCACCTACTGAAATAACAGGGAACAGATATTTAAGTGTTAATGGGGATTAGGTGCCAATCATTGTCTCATCAGGCCACCCCTCACCTCCCTCCGTCTCCTGAACCACGCTCAACCTCAACCCTGCTTTACCACAGCATGGTTGTTGCAGGATACAAATACAGATGCAATGTGATTACATGCAAGCTAAAATCAGTGTTGGGTTGTAGTTTCACTACATTTTTCACTAGCTTGGTGGTAGTTAAACCAAATTCAAATTTGTATTTTAGTAGCTTAATACTTTTTTGTCCTTTTGAGGTGTACATAACTATTATAAGTACCAATTACTTTTGGCTGTAAAAGAAAATGGAATAAATAAATAATAAATCCTCATTCTTCATAGTATTATTATTTTTATCGCTGTTTTGATTCAACCTCCTTTGACCCCTGTTTGTTCTTTGATCCTGACGTGCGCTGCAAGAAGCCAATGCACTCACACTGTATCCAGCCTGCCTCACCTGCTTGTTTGTTTTTACAAAAGTGGTTTGAACTACTTTTTCTCTAAACCCAACTATATTTCTGTTGAGGGAGCGTTGCTGTCGTTCAACTTCTTCCAATGCGAAGTAACTGGTAGCTTGTGAAACCATACTTTGAGAATAGGTTCCCCAACACTGGCCAAAGTCCTGTTGGCAATACTAAAGTGTTCTGTATCTGAGCTGGTGCAAGTATACGGGACCTTGTAACTATGTTAGCTACTCTGCTTGCCTTACTTCTGTCAGTCATTTAGCTCCAACTCTAATAACTAGCTTATTTTGGCACGACTGGGGAACTCCCTTGGACTCTGTGTGTCTGTGCGTCTGTGCGTGTGCGTGTCCGTGTGTGCCTGTGTGTGTGTGTGCCTGTGTGTGTGCATTTATGGGTGTGGGTGTTGTGGGTGTGGATTTGAGAGTGTGTCTGTTCATATGAGTTAGTTTCTATGAGAGAATGTGTGTGGAAGAGTGTTTATGTGTGTGTGTCTGTGTGTATGTGTCAGTGGAGTACAGCGGTACAGCAGGGGCGTCTGATCCCTCCACCTTTTAAGAGCATCAGAGGGTGTGAAAAGCACTGATTGCCCTAACCGCTCTCATTGGGACTCAAACCCCCGGCTTAGATGTGCTTGAGCGACTTTGGAGAGACAGAGCGGGAGGGGGGAAGGAATGAGGGATAGGGGAACAAGGGGGAGAGAGAGAGAGAGAGAGAGAGAGGAGAAAATCAGGGCCAGCAAGGGAAAGGGTGAGCAAACAAGCAAATTTGGAGAGAGGGAGGGAGGGGGAAATGGATAAGCGAACAAGGGATAAAAGGAAAGAGAGAACGACAGGCAGAGGGAAGATAGAGAGGGACAGAGGAAAGAAGGGAAGGAGAGAGTGAGGGAGCGTGTAAGTTAGGTGGAGTCATGGAGAGAAAGAGAGCGATGGATAGAATATTTGTGGAGGGCGATGGCACCATGTGAAGTATCCTAAAATAGAATCATGAGAGTGGCTCTTTATTAAAGGGACACCATGACATTTTGAATTTTAGTTCATTTTTCTTCAGTGGATACTGAAGGGTGAAAATAGCTTGTTAGCATTGTTATTATTCCTCATTGAAATCAGAGGGCACAGCTTGCCACAAGCTAACTAGTTGACATATTTCCTTTTCCATAATAATACATGTTATTCATATGATCTTGGACAGCTCTATTAGGCTAATATTTTCTTAAAACAAAAAAGTCTGTAACAGCTAGAACACAGGGAAATATCTATCTGTGCCATGTGAATATCATATTTTGTGAGGCCATACCTTGTGCTGCTCCATTAACAGATAGTGGAATACCTCACATGGGGTCAGTGTTTTGTTGTTGTCAACATGAGGATAGTGTAGAGGTTAAGTTAGTGGAGTGCGGTGCAGGACAACTGGGTATTAATTCTGCCTTTGCAGTTTCACCCTATAGCAAAATGTTTAGAGAGGGTAGTTTGGAAACACCAGGTTTGATTCATGGTCTAGTGGTTAGAAAGATCTTTCAACTGGATGACCCGGGTCAAGTCCAGTGTTGGGAAGCATCCGCCCTGCTGAAGTTTCTTTGAACAATCCCTATCAGCTCCAGGAACGCTGTAGCTGACCCTGCCCTCTGATGCACCCAGAGGGGGAGGAAGGGGCAAATGCAGTTTCCCTATGGGAAATAATAGAGTATCATATCACATTATGACACATCCAGGGGGAATATGGGGTAAGGGATATGTATTTTGGTTTGCAATTCTTAACCTAACAGTGATATAAGTTAATTTGTATGTAACCCCCCCCCCACCCCCAACAGAAAATCACTGTCTTCAAAAAGTCCAATTGCAATTGTAAAGAGACCAGCTCTTTCTCCTATTCTCCTCTGTACTAGAAGGGGTTCTGAGGTCCCTGACTTGTTTTGTGTGTGTGTGTGTGTGTGCGCGCATGTGTGTGCGCGCACACATGCTGGTGTGTGAAAGAGTGCATTTGTGTGTGTGTGTGTGTGTGTGTGTGTGTGTGTGTGTGTGTGTGTGTGTGCTCAATGTCATCTAGGGGTTAAATGTAGTGTTGACTGTGGAGAGCAGAGTGAAGCACAGGGCATGCCGACTGATATCCACTGACATTCAGCACATTAAGCCCTACACACTATCTAGACATGGTAAAAGGGCTGTTTATTCTCCTCTGCAAGCCACATAAAGATACAAGCAACAACCCTTTACCCTAACAGGAATTTGTTCTTGAGTGACCTTCACAAAAAAAGAATGCAATAGAGGGAAAGAAATGAATCACATAAAAAATAGAACAATGCATAGAACAAAACAGAACTTTTTTTAATGTAACAGCATTCATTTATTTCATTTATTACTGTGATGCATATGCATGAAGACACATTTGTTAAATGATTTGCTCATATAGATAAATATGTATATTATGGGTCCAAATCCTATTCACAATGCAAGCCTGGTAAAAGGCCAAAGACCTTTAGAGGAAGAAATGATTAACAGTAGATCACAATCAAAACATCACAATGGAGAAAATGACAAATAAAAACAAATACTGTACTAACAGATTGGGACAAAACAAAGTGGAAAGGAACAACGGATGAGAGGAGGAGGGAGAGGAGGAGGGACTGAGGAGGGAAGGAAATTTCAGTCTCTTTCTCTCTCTCTCTCTCTCTCTCTCTCTCTCTCTCTCTCACACACACACACACACATGCGTGCACACACACGCAGACACACAAACACACATGGACACCGAAAAAACCCCACACAGCTTGGCACAGTAGATTTATTTGGGGCAATGGGGTCTCCAGGTCAGATATCCAGGGGCGAGCAGAGGCCTGACCCCGTGGTTTGTTTGGGAGTTCTGGGGCTCACACTCACACACTTATACACACACATATCGCTGCTAGATGGAAAACTTGTATTGTAAAATATAAAACTTTCAGGAATTAAGAAATTAATACATGTGTTACACTTGAAGTCCCTGAATACATCAGGATGATGTAAACCAAAATTTTTGTTAAAATGTTTTCATGCGAAAGCAGGCATGCAAACACACACACACACACACACACACACGTACACACACAGTGGGGGTGGGGGTCAGGTGTGGGGTTAGGCTGCGAGGGTCTCTAATAGGTTCCCCTGACACATGAGATGTCAACACGGGAGACAGAGTTGTCATCACACACACACACACATACAAACACATACACACTCATACACACACACACACACTTACTGTACACATGTGGTGAACACACTTCAGTGCTCACAAACACACAACCATATGCAGTTGCATACAAAACATAGGCACACATGTACTCACAAATTAGCACAGATCTACAGGCATACCCAGACACACACGCAGAAATACACAGATTATCACGCAAACATACAATCATACAGCGGAAAACACACCAAAGCACAAAAGCACACACAGTCATCGATACTCACACAACTTTTGTTTTTGCGTAAGCCATTTCTCTCTCTCTGTCAATTTCTCATGTTGCCTTGAAACTCGGTTTCTAATTCAGTCTTTCTGCATCTAAATTATAACAGGACAGCTCATGTGGGTGAGCTTTGGTGTGGGTGTGGGTGTGGGTGGGTGTGTGTGTCCTGTGTGCTACTGCATGACCAGCTTCTAGTTGTGTGTGTGAGTATATGTAGGTATGTGTACCTCAGCATGTGTGAGTGAGTGTATTTGTGTGTATGTATGTGCGTGTGTGAGTGAGAATATATGAGCATATATGAACGTAATGTGTGCATGTGTTTTTAGTTTTTTGTGTCTACATGCGCCTGTGTGCCGATGTGAACATATATGAATGTAATGTATTTGTGTGTGTGTGTGTGTGTGCGCGCGCGTGTGTGTGTCGTTATGGATTGCCACGTTGTGGACTTGACAGGATCATAATTACGAGCAGTGATGAAATCTACCGAGTGTTTTCTCCCCGCATGGCTGCTGGTGTGTGTGTGTGTGTGTGTGTGTGTGTGTGTGTGTGTGTGTAATATTTGTCATCCATGGCAGGACGCTCCCTGTTAGCACACAGTAGCCATGATCACCCCTCCATCTTCCACTAATAGGACCACGACAGAGAGAAGGAGAGGCAGGGATGATAGATAGATAGATAGATAGATAGATAGATAGATAGATAGATAGATAGATAGATAGATAGATAGATAGATAGACAGACAGACAGACAGACAGACAGACAGACAGATAGATAGATAGAATTAGTATCTATCTATCTTATTTAAAAGAATCAACTATTATTGTGTCAGTTCAGCAGGTAAATGCAGAGCCTATGAAAGGGCAATGAAATTTTGCAAAATTCCCTACAGTGTGTGTGTGTGTGCTGTGCATTCAGTGTGCACATGAGTGAGATGTTTAAAGTGTGTGTCAGACACGCACCCATCCACCACATGAAGGCTTTTTCCCTCCCTTCATTGGTTTGTGATCCAACCCTACCTGCCACTGTAGTCAAATCAGTGCGAGAAGAGACAGCTAGGGAGCAAGGGGGGGAGACGGAAAGAAAGAGAGGGAGATGGAGGGAACATGAGAGGAATGAGAGAGAGAGGGAGGGTGAGAGAGAGAGAAAGAGACGGGAGGCACTCAATTTGCCATCACGGGTGCAACGGGGCAGAAAGTATCCAAGAAAGAGGATGAATGTGTGTGTGCAAGTGTGTTTATGCATTTGTGTGTGTGTGTGTGTGTGTGTGTGTGTGTGTGTGTGTGTGTGTGTGTGCAAGTGTGTTTATGCATTTGTGTGTGTGTGTGTGTGTGTGAGAGAGAGAGAGAGAGTGTGTGTCTAACAAGGGAGAAAAGACAACTCATTTGAATGTCAGATACAGGGAAGCGTGGCATGCGGGGAGGGAGGGAATGAGGGAATCAGATGGAGGGAAGGATGGAGGGAGTGAGCGAGTAATGGAGGGAGGGGTGGATGAGGCGAGGAGGGATGAGAAGAATGAATATGGATTACCGGGATGAAGATTCTATTATTTTCTGCCCGTTTCTCTGATCTCTCTGTTGCAGTGCTATATGCCTCTGTGTGTGTGTGTGTGTGTGTGTGTGTGTGTGTGTGTGTGTGTGTGTGTGTGTGTGTGTGTGTGTGTGTGTGTGTGTGACAGAGACAGAACTCAAGTGTCTGTACGGGTGTGGGGCAAATCCTCAGTTATGTGTGTGTGCATGTGCGCATGTCAGAGAAGTAAGTGTGGCAGAGTGTATGTGGTTGTTTATGTGACAGATATAACGTGTGTGTGTGTGCGCGCGTGCGTGTGTGCAAGCACATGTCCATGTATGTGTGCTTGTATGTGTGTTTGACACAGTACGTGTATTCAGAAATGTGAGGGAGTTACTGAGCTTGTGTGTGAATAATACACTGAAGGCCATGAGGTAAAGTCTTCTCTTCTAGCATCATGAAATCAGAACTCTTAATGCACACACACACACACACACACACACACACACACGCTCCATCGCTCCATTACAGCCAACCATGAGCTCAGGTGGGACCGTAAGCACCAACAAGCGTTATAGAATAGTGTGGCAGCAAGATCCTACACAGGTTGTGAGTTGAAGTGGATTTCCTTTTCTTGTTGTTAAAGAAATTATGGGATGGCAATGCACTTGGTGAATAAATAATAATTTCATTTTCATTGCACAACAGATCAAAAGTGGCTTTGGATGGAATGTTGTCTGTATCTGTGACCTCACAAAGGTCATACCAGTTACAGCTCCATGTATAAGCTATCCATTTGTTGGTGGATTCAGATATTGCATTAATGAATGCATTTCATGGTTTTTGTCGAACAACTTGCCCAGAACTAATCAATTCCTGAAAGACTTGTTTTGTTTTTCTTGTGGATGTGTTTTTGTTTTGAACTTTCATTGATTCCCTTCAATCAAGCTGATGGAAATGCATTTAATTTACATTTTATTCAACATTTTAAAAGTTGGCATGATATTTTTTTGTAATAAATGACACTCCATCATTTCGGTTGCTTTTACAATTTCGTTCCTCTTTTTCTCTTTGTTTTTCACTTACATCCTATATTTTTCTCCATCCTTTTGTCAGTGGTTTCTTCACCTTTTTCAGTCCTCATCAGAGGGCCCCCCCACCTCCTCCCCCTCCTCCTGTTTTCTCTGATTCTGGCATGTTGTTCTTCCTCTCCTTTTCCTTCTGTCTCGCTCTCTCTCCCTCACATTATCAACCCCCCCCTCTTTCTCTCTCTCTCTCTCTCTCTCTCTCTCTCTCTCTCTCTCTCTCTCTCTCCGGTTGAGTGGTGAGCAGACAGAGGGAGATAGAGAGATGTGAGGATCGGCCAATTTGTCCTGACACATAGAGATGCTCAGGTGGGAGAGAGGTGTCAGACAACTGAGAGAGAGAGAGAAAGAGGGAGAAAGAAAGGGGGGGAGAAAGAATATAAGTGAGAGGGAAGAGCGGAAAGGAGGAGGTGGGAGGTAAGTAGAAGAAGAGAAGAAAGGAAAGAAATAGAACAGTTTTTCACGTCAATATATTTATACATGTGATACTGTATTGTAGGACACTATGCACTTTTGTATTTTCTTTAATCGTTTGATATAATTTTTTGTATTTAACTTTTATTGTTATTACTACTTTTTTTAAAATCTATTTTCCCCTCTGTATTGCTTCGGCAGTGCAGATGTATGTATGTACATGCCACTAAAGTGAGTTGAAAGTGAAATTGAAAAATAGAATGAGAGGCAGAAAGAGAGTATGAAGAAGGATAGAGGAAAGAGAAAAAGAGGGGAGAGAGACAGTGATGTTTTATTAGACAGCAGAGAGAGAGAGAGATGGTTCCCGGGGTGTCCCCCTGTGATGGTGGCATGTCACCCTCATGTAGCAACGAGAGAGAGAGAGAGGGAGAGACAGACAGAGGGGGAGAGAGAGAGAGAGATGTCTAATCTTGGAGGGTAAGGGAGCGTGGACTCCCCAGGGCTTGTCCTGCTCAGCACCTTGTTAACCAGACATCTCTCTTTCCATCTCTATTTCCATCTCTCTTTCGCACTTTCTCTTGCTACATAGCTCTCCCCCATCTGTCTCCCCCTCTCTCTCTTCTTATTAGACAGACAGACAGGGAGGAAGCAGGCGTCTTGCCACTACTGTCATTCTCACCTTTGCACCTCCTCCATCTCTTTCTCTCTCGCCACCAGCCCTGTCCTCATATCTATCTATCTATATATCTATCTATCTATCTATCTATATATCTATCTATCTATCTATATATCTATCTATCTATTCCCTGAGATCTAGGCTCATTGAAACATAGGACTCTGCTTGCCATGTGGGGGAACCCCAGCTAGGTCTTTAGCTATAGTTTAGGAAAACAGATGTTGAGTTACAATGATGTTTTCTGAATTATCTAGATGATCATTAACATTGTCAGATATTTTTACATCAACTGTCAAACTCAGGTTGATTACAGGTTGATTTTACTGTATGAAGTATCTGTAGAAGTAGTCTCTCTCTAATGTGTGTACAAGAGAGCAGCAAGCACTTAGTGCCCTTAACAGGCCGTGTGTGTGTGTGTGTGTGTGTGTGTGTGTGTGTGTGTGTGTGTGTGTGTGTGTGTGTGTGAGCACCAGCGTGTGTGCATGTTTGCAGCGTTGTGTTGTCTTGTTGTCAGTGCATTGTCGGGTTAAGGAAACTGCTGTCTCTGGTTAATGGAAGATCAGCCAAGGCTAACACAAACTGGCAGCTCACACATGCATGCACACACACATACACACACACATACACACACACACACACACACAATATCATTGGTCTAGCCAGTGACAAACTCAAGAAAGCAGACCCCAAAACAGAGCCACCACTCCTATAGATTATGAAAATCAAATGGTCATGATTGACTAAGAAAAAAAGAAAAAGATCGAGGCCACCAGCCAAGCAGGTTGAAAATCCTCACTAGCAAGTTGGCAGTTTTTATGTATACATACATGTACATGCATATGCAAACTAATGGTATTAGAGCCAATCAATTTGATAAGTAAAGAGTGTGTGTGTGTGTGTGTGTGTGTGTGTGTGTGTGTGTGTGTGTGTGTGTGTGTGTGTGTGTGTGTGTATTGCAAGGTTAGAGGGGATCAGTGTGATAAGTGTGTGCTTCTGGCCTCATTGTCCCTGTAATTAGTGCAATTACAGGCTGTCTGTAAGGAGAGGGATTGGCTAGATTAGACACTAGAATGGGTTGGATGGTGGATTTAACACTGTCAAAGTCGGGGGAGGGGGTTATATACATTTATAATTCTATTTTACCACAATTAACAGAATAAACTGTTGTGGTCAATGTAGTACTAAAGCGGAATAGATGAAGAATGGGGCATTACCATGGCTTCTTCTACAGTACTAGTACAAACCAGATGTAGGATACATGCAGGACGGCAGACTTGTACTATGGCCACCACAGTAGCACTTATACAGGACAGATGCAGAATGTTGAACTGTTCTACACAGATGTAGGATCTACAGTGGTACTATTGCAGGGCAGACAGGTAGTGATTTTATTTTTTCAAAATGATTATACAGTATAGTCAAACTCTTTGTTTGCATTTCACATTTCAGTGTTTTAGAAGTCCATTTTAGAAGCATGCATTAGAAGCAAGCAAACATACGGTCAACTAATAGAGACAATGAGCCTGCATGGCTCATGAGCTATTGGTGATGGGCAGAGCTCTAGGCTACGGCATCTGTGTGGGACTATAGGGTATTGTGCTGCTTAGCGCTGAGCTTTGAGGTTTCAGGATGCTGTAAAACAATGTGAAAAGCACTTTCTACTCGTTCAGACACTGGCGTAATGAGAAAATACCCTTAATCCAGCTCACACATACACACACAGGGACACGCAGAGGCGTATTTCTGCTGCCGAGAGGTTTCTTGGTGAAAGCATATTGCGAGAGAAGCAGTTTAAGGAGTGGCAATTATAGTTTTGGACAACGTCATTGATTTAAACTCCTGATTAGAGGCAGGGTGACAGAGGTGTTACAAACAATGACTGGCGACTGGGGGGTGAGGGGGTGTGGGGGTGGGGTAGGGGATGGGGACAGGGGAATTGCACAGAGCCACTTGCTGGTGATGGGGGTGGTGGGGTAGCACTCTATTCAAACGCCAAGAGCCAATACACTCTCTCCCTTCTCCCTGTACAGGAGAGACACACTCACATACACACATATGCAGGCTTGCACGTACAAAGACATTCTCACACACACACACACACACACACACATACACAAAGGGAAGCACACACACAAACAGGCATGTGGTGCACACACACTGTTTTGCTTTTTCTCCGTCAGTCAGGAGACTACCTTAGAATGGCTAGGGTTCCCCCTCTTCATTCCTGCTTTCATCTCTCTCTCTCTCTCTCTCTCTCTCTCTCTCTCTCTCTCTCTCTCTCTCTCTCTCTCTCTTTTCTCGACACACCTGACTGAAATATTGATGGCTCCCAAGCACTGCTGTTCATGCCTAAGTGGTTGTTTTTGTTTCAAAGACCGGGCAACTGTTACACACACACACACACACACACACACACACACACACACACACACACACACACACAATACAGACACACAGAGGTAGGCAGAAAGAGAGGCGCACACATACACACCACACACACCTATCTCATACATTGCACAGTGCATCCTTGGATACATACGCACATACACATATTTTGCATGACCAAATGGCTCTTATTTTTGAGAAAAAGCCTTCAGAAAAAAAAAGTGCAAATATGAAAGTTGCCAATATGACTGACCTTAAATGTGGCACCATAAGCCTGTTCCCGTCAGTCCATATGTAGTCTGCATGCAGCTTTAGTATGTTAACACACACTAATTCCAGAGGGAGAGCTATTATTCCACACTTCTATTATTCTCAAATGTTGACAAAGGGAATTCTGGACTGTTAACATAGGACGTCCTACTACTTTGGAATGTTAATATCAGATGTATTCTTATTCTTGAATGGTAACAGGAACTTCGACTCCAGTTGGTTACCATAGAGAGTATCATTCCAACATATATTGTTCCAGAATGTTAACATGCATGAGTTCTATTATTCTGGAATGTTAACACAGAGTTTTATTATTCCAGATGATTACCATTGGGAATTCCATTATTCCAAAATATTAACATATAGACTTATATTGTTCCAGAATGTTAAAATTGGGAGTATTTCAGCCCCTGTGGCATTCTTCTCCCTGTGTGGAGGGTAAAACACACACACACACACACACACACAGACACTGAGAGGTGCTGCTCTGTTCTGTGCTGCTTCTCTGTGTTGCCGTTTAGCATATCCTATTAATATTAGATGAGAATCATTTGTATCTGAGCGCACCATTGACCTTAGTCTACGGAGGCATGTACAGTACATATGTACTCTGTGTGTGTGTGTGTGTGTGTGTGTGTGTGTGTTAACCCCATGCTCCCAGGGCTTGTAATAGTGAATGTTACTCCAATCAAAAAAAAAAATCTGGTTTCCTTTCCTAAAATGTAAATAAATAATCAAGGTAAATAAAAGTGAAACAGTCTAGGTTGCGGCCAATTATGATTATAAAATCAATGAATTTAAGAAAAAACAGTATTGCCAATAAGAACCGATTATTCCTCTATGAGCTTGTTGTGTAATTGATTTCCTTAACCTTTTTCTCCCCAATGCTGAATGAAACCCAATGCTTATGAGGTGACATATGTGTATCATAGTGTATCATAAAATATATTTATGATATATTGACAAAAGAGATGTCATTTGTACTTGGTCCATGAAGTTGTTACAGTGACTAAATATATAATTTAATAACATTTTAGCTGTGTCAGACAATGTTGGGAAAGCAGATCAGAATAGGAATAACATGACTACAATGAAAAGCAGACTCCCAACATGCAAACAGATGATCAGTGATGCCTTGTGCTGACTGTGCGAGTCAAAAAAGGAGGGAAAAAAAGACAAACAAATGCTAATTAAGAGGGCGCCAGAATGGCTGTGACATCAGCTAAATGCAACATGAAGAAAGCTTTGAAGATAGATTTAACAATATGATGTCACACTAGGAAGTGATTTGAAAAATTGATGTAACCATGTGTAAAACACTCTGAGACTGTGTAGTGGTTGAAACGCCATTCTGTGGAACTGCATTTAGGCATGCTGGCTAAATGTAACCTACACTCCTATATCATCGTTACTCTGTAACACCTCCTGGCCTGCATAAAGGTTCAGTCACTATATCGACATGTAAGGGAGATTTTGCCAATTACCATTGTTGAAGCACATTACCCTGCCATGCTACAGGCAATCCCTTATCCATTATAATTAAAATAAACTACATGATAAATGATAGATGAATATTCATATTCAATCTCTACTGCTTGGTTGTTGCTGTTTTGTTCCTTGTACTCGTTAGTGTTTGTTTTTGTGTGAGTTGGCAAGCAAGGAGTTTGAGGATTTTCTACTGTTTATTGTTAGTTGCTCTGGAGGATAGTGCCAGCTAAAGGTCTGCAAGTAAATGGAATTCCCTCACATTACCATGTTACACCAGGATGTTCACTTTCTGTCCAATAACTGAGAGGGGGTGAGAGTCATTTAGTGAAGCCTGTGAGAACTCCTGTGTTACGAGATTAATTTAGCCTGCTTTGTGTGTGTGTGTGTGTGTGTGTGTGTGTGTTCAGCTGAGGCTGGGGTCAAGACTGATGTCAGTCTGTAATTGTGGAACTCTAGTTCAAATGCATCTCTGTTAGCTAGCCTTATTGCTGTGAGCTTTGTTCTGAAAGCTCTGAGTGTACACATACACACACACACAAGAGATACTAGCCTTTAATCCACCAGCCCAACAATCATCAATTTGGACACTGCAGCAGGGTGGCCTAGTGGTTAAAGACACCACTCTATAACCAGAAGGTCTCAGGTCGCTGTTGTGTCGATCAACAACCATGCGTCCTTAAGCAAGACACTTAATCCCTACCTGCTCATTAATAGTAACCTAAATAAGAACTAAATGCCTGATACCTTGTCGACCCAATGACAGTTCATCTATGTTTTTGTCCCTTACACATCCATGTGACTGCCTTTGCCTGCCCTACTTAAGATTATTGCTGCTTTTACAATTAAGACAATAATTACTTTACATCAGGAGTTCTTGAACCTTTTCAGTCCTGGACTCAGACAAACCTAATTTTAGTCTCGTCTTGGGATGTGACGAAAATATCTTGTCCTTTTATCATGGTAGACTCACATGAGGGGGTGAGAGTTGGTCTCTGTGTATGGGTATGTGTTCCTGTGCTTGTGTGTGTGTGTGTGTGTGTGTGTGTGTGTGTGTGTGTGTGTGTGTGTGCATACCTACAGTGTGTCCTCTATGCCCCCGCATTGTTCCCTACATTGTTTTTCTTCACAAAAAGTCACGGCCTGACAAGGTGCTGTGTGCTGTAAAAATTATGCCTTGTTTATACGTATTTATTTCCCCTTGACAGTTTAATTATTTCTGGCCCCATTGGAGGAAACCACATAAAAAACTCCCCACGTTCATACAGATTCTAATTAGGAATGTGAGGAAATTAAAACAGAGTTGTTTCGAAATGCTGTCATTTTTCCAGGGCCTCGTCTTGGAATTATGTCTCAATCAGCACAAGCGGAAATAATTACTTGTATACCTTCTAACTGCCCACATTTACCAAATGGCAACGCAATTTACAGCCATCATGGCCTGAGAAGCAATCATTGGGCCAACTATAAATTCACAGGCAGGCAGTTTGGAGAGCAGCGTTGGAGGGAAGGATTATTGTGGAGAATTAGAGAGAGAGATAAAGGGTAGAGGTGTGTCTCTCTCTACCTCTGTATTGACTCAGTCTTTCTCCCTTGTTTCCCTCTACCCCTCTCTCTTTTGTTTTTATCTTTTCCCCCTCGTTTTCTTTCACTTTACTCTCTCTCTCTTCCCCCTTCCTTTCCCCAACCTCTGTCTTCTTCCAGACCTCCCCCATTCTGTGCACTTATTTCAGTTTATGTTACAGTGAAGTCACAGCACTAAGACACACACACACACACACATCTCAAATGGAGGCAGGCCCACGATTAAGTGATTATTCCACACACACCATTAAACACACTTATGGCAGGGACGGACACACTCAAACACACACACTTAAACACACAGACACTTAAATACCCGCACACCTTGCCTTTAAAGTAATTACTCACACACGTCATTACACACACAGAGATGAATTGGGGTGTGTTTATGTTATGTGCATTTTGCAGTGTGGACTACTAGAGTGCCCTTCACTCTATAGATACACACAGTTAGTTTTACAAATAAATTAATTCTAACCTAATTTTTTTAAGGCAGAGACAGCCAAATAAGTAGGAGTCAAACATACAGTAGCTTACATCATGACCAGCCAAGAAAAATCAATTAATCAATAAACAAAACAAAAATGTATTTGTGTATTGTGACAAAGGAACAAAGTTAGTTGAAGTAGCAAATAGATAGTAGAAAATAATAACACACACACACACACACACACACACACACACAAACACAACTGGTGGAAATCAAACATGCACACTCACTAACTTGAAACTGACAAACCTCTGCATTTGATGTTGAGGGTAAACTTCATATTCTGTTGTCCTTGAAAATCTGAGGGTTTTTATATTTCTGTAGGCTTACATTTACTCTCTCTTACGTCCTCCCTTCCTACCACTGTTTTTTTATTCCCTCTTCCCCCTTCATCTCCCCTATACTCTCGCTCTCTTACCGTCTTTATTAGTAGTGGAATTATTCACTTGGCTTGCACCTCAGTTTGAATAAATTGAGTGTTGAGCTTTTGGAGAGAGGGGCTTTTTGGCAGGCATACATTTGCGTCTGAGATGTGTGTGTGTGTGTGTGTTATGTGTGTGTTGTGTTAACAAAGAGAGAGCGTAGAGACGACTAATCCCAGTGGAATAGCCCACTCATGTTCTGTTTGAGAGCGGCGTAATTAAAGGAGCGCACCTCTCCGAAGTCACCTATTTCAATACAAAACACTGCTTTATACAGGCACGCAGGCAGCCAGACACACACACACACACAGGGATTTTTACATAGGCCCAGACCCCAGCAACTCACTCTGTATATAATTACCTCCCAGTTCTAATTTAGCCCTGGGAATATCTACTATCAAAACCTGAGGACAGGAAGGAGAGAGAGAGAGAGAGAGAGAGAGAGAGAGAGAGAGAGAGATGTTTCCAGGGAGAGTAGGAGAGAACATGAGGTGAAGAGAAAATATACTAAAATGAGGCTGTGATGTAATGATTTTGGGGAATAGATAAATAGATAGATAGATAGATAGATAGATAGATAGATAGATAGGACTTCATCTGTAGGCTTGTCTTCTTCATTCAAGTAAATCTTTTATTTAAGTATTTTTTGGATTGCTTAGAATTTACACTGACATTCACTTACCTTTCTCACTCATAATTAAAATTTGATTTAAAAAAGTTTCCACTGTACGTATTTTACTTTCTATTTTGCATCCAGGCTAGCTTTAAGGTTTTAATGTGTGTTTATGTCTTACACACACACACACACACACACACACAGATAAAACCTTAAAAACATTGTTTCATCTGCCATATTGGAGTAAGAGTGTTTAGATGTATATTCCTTGTTGAGATTTGAATATTTCTGAGGACTAATCTTTCAATAAACAGCAGGTGCTCAACCCATATGTTTTCATGCACATGGGAGGAAAATCACTATTCTTCTAACTGTATGTTTTTTTTCACCTTCATCACGTTTTGTAGAGGGTTTGCAGAGTGACAATTTCCATCAAACTGACCATGCAATACACCAACTGAAAGCGTGAAAACTCATGATTGTAAATGTGTAATGTGTAAAGCATTTTTCTACCTGTCTTACAGCAAAAACGATCCCCTCTTTTGTAACAGGAGTGCTAACAAAACGGGCACACTCACAATGGTGACTCCTTACACTCTGTTGATCCTAGCAGTCTGAAGACAAAACGAATCAAGGTAAAGTTGGTCTCAAAATGGCGGCAGGGGTTCAATAGGGCTAACCAGTATAACTTGTGGTCCCATAAAGGTTTCAATGTTGGAAAAAATGTTGATAAACGCCCACGTCCAATAATTTTTGACAAATACTTTTTCCAGAGCGCAGCCATTTTTCAGAACTATACTCCAGCTAGTAGCTCAGGACGCTCGCGTTACGCTAGCACTGATATTTACGCACGGGACAGTGGCGCCGGCAGAACAGGATGTAGAACTGTGGTTTTACTTCTGTTTTACTTTTTTAAATTTAATTTACAATGCCAAAAGCCAAACAGAAGTCTCTGTTTGCCGTGATGAGGTATAGGAGGAAATCCAGAGGTCAGAGGGCATGGACTCCAGTAGAGCATGTTTAGCGATGCCCTGGATGCTGTTTTAGATCGGTGAGTATCTAAATATATTGAGACATATTTATAGTAGTAGTAGTATTATATACCATAGTATAGAGAGTTTCATTTTGCTACCTAAAAGATTCTTGTGCAGTTTTTACTTTTGTCATGACTTTCATGACTTGATTCCTTTTACTAAAATGACACAACCAGGTACCATGTAGTTACTTGGTATGACTGTTCTATTAGTTCTATTAGTTCTATTAGTTATTAGTGTTAGTGTAGTCTATTAGTGTTCTATTAGTTAGTCAAGTTTGTTTGCTCTTTCAAATGGAATTAGGACACATGGATGGGAGACCATGAGACCCATCCTAGGTATCTGATATGTAAATGAAATTAAGGTCAACAGTGTTTTCTAGTAACTACATTGTTTTGGTTTGGGATCCAGAACTTGGAGTCTCAGCTTTCAGGAGAGTCCATGATCATGCATGTAGTCAAAAGGGTTCAAGAGATGTAACCATTTTATTCTGGGTACGTATTTTACCCATTTTACACCTGTGGTCAGAAAAGGGGGGGGCTTTATAAGGGGTTAAACACAGACACACACACTAACACATATTGAATCTTCCATGTTGACGTCTATCATCTCTGCCCTGTCTGTCCATGTGTGATGAGGTTACACTTCAGTCCAGCCCAGATCCATCCCCATTTTCCTGTCCCTGTTTGATGAGGTCACTCCTTTCACTTTCTGATGAGGCCATGTTGCGGCCCAGCCAACCCTCAATCTGACCACTGACAGGGTAGTGACCGCTACTGACCTAGTCTGTGTGTGTGTGTGTGTGTGTGTGTGTGTGTGTGTGTGTGTGTGTGTGTGTGTGTGTGTGTGTTTGTGTGTTTGTGTGTGTGTATGTGCACATTATGTGCACATTTTATGTGAAAAAAGATCCCCAGTCCTCTCTGTTCTCGACTACAGTTGCAGTTGAGTGCATCAGATAAACTACAATATAATTAAGAATATATTTAACTTATTTGTAACTGTATGTAAACTTACAAACATTATTTGTCAGTCTGTCTGTGAGCATTTATATATAACACAGTCAGATGAAAGGATGAGAAAGGTTAGAGATGCCCCCTTTCTTTATAAAGGCTAAGGTCACCTTCTCCACATGACTCTTTCTCACACTTTTTTTCTCACTTAATTACACACACACACACACACACACACACCTGTCCTAGCTGTGAATCCTTACTGACCTCTGTATGAAATAGCAGGGCTGTCACATGTCTCTCTGTTCCAAGGAAAACACAACATACATCCACTAAGACTGTGTGTGTGTGTGTGTGTGTGTGTGTGTGTATGTGGGTCTAAGTTAGCATGATTTTTTATTATCTGTTCGTCTGCCTTTTTGCAACTGCTCATCTACACTCCTACACAAATGTGTTCAAATTTTACAATTTATGTTTCTTGATGAGATGTATGTGCATATGCTTCGGTGTGTGTGTGTGTGTGTGTGTGTGTGCATGTGTAGGTTTGTGTGTGCCTTATATATATTATGGTAAATGTGGGAACTTGGTAAATTGGCACATTTCCCACAGAGTTGGTAAATGTGCATTTCCCATGGTATATCTGTGCATTTCCCGGTTAACATGAGAAAGGCTGGTCAAAGTAGCGAGGCTCTCTTACTGTCCTTGAGTGTCCTAATCCACTGAGTTATGTTACACGAGATTCTTTAAAATCACATTTAAATAATTTAGTTGTCAATTAGTTGTCAACACAGCAATGTCTTATCTGTAAAGAGACACACATGGCAATGACACCAGTTTGGAGGAAAATGTCCTCAGATGCCTCCATCCTCACTATGTGATGCAGGTCAACCGGGAGGGGTGAAAGTCACCATATGCAGGCCTTTGCCAATTTTCTGATGTTGTAGCGTTACACAACACATGTCCTAGTCTCTCAGATCTCAGTTTACTACAGAAGCAATCTGAAGAGGTATTTTGACTACGTGGTATAACTCACAACGAAGAGATACTGTGAAGTGCTACTGTGAACAGCGTTTCCACTCACATTAACTGGGAAATTTACCAGAGTTACCTTGACAAAATCAGAAAATGGATACATTTAGCAATTTCCCACATGTACCATAACATATATACAATATATATATATATATATATACCCTCATCCAAAGGTTACCCAGGCAGAATTTTGGTGACAGGCTCCAGAAAGCCCCCTAAACCCAGGCAGCTTTTCCCAGCAGCTGGTGTTCTCCCCTGGGCCTTGATCACTGTCACTGCCCCTTTTCTCCCTCGAGGTGCCTGAGTGGACACACACACATACAGCCAGTCAAACACATACATATAAGTGTGTACATACACAGATATATACCTACATTGACACACACACACACACACACACACACACACACACATATATATACACACACACTAACTAGCAAGCTGGGTTGTGGTTCTCAGCATTTCACCTGTGTGAGAGTGTGAGACCGTCAGACACTTGGGACTGTTTTTTCATAGGTAGAAGACATGGAGAGACAGCAAATGGACACACGTCCACCTGCAGCCATTCAGTTTGCTCAAACAGTTATTCAAAGGCACTTTCATCAGAAAGTAAAATGATTATTTGTCCATAATTCATATATTTGATAGCTTTCTTAAAATGTTTGTGTTAAGTCAAGTGTGTGTGTGTGTGTGTGTGTGTGTGTGTGTGTGTGTGTGTGTGTGTGTGTGTGTGTGTGTGTGTAATCATGATCAATCATGAATGTAAGCATCATATGTATGTAAGTATTTATATAAAACATGGTGTACATGATTATCAGAATTATGTTTGTGTCTGTTTTATTAACAAAACCCCAACATAGACTCGGACACATGCATAAGTGCAAACTGTAATCCTACACACACACACACACACACCAAGATGAAATTAACTGCAGCAAAAGGGCAGTGTTCATCTAATACCTTGTGACTTCAGAACCTCTCATTACTATCACAACACCTGGAAACTTTGGATACAGACCTCGTGACAAATACCTCTATCTGCTCTCCTCTGTCTAACTTCTTCCTCTAGCCTGCCTGGATCGAGATGTTTATTCTCTCTGTCTTTGTGTGTCTTTCTCTCTGGGTTCAGTTGGCTAGCTGGAGGGCCAGGCAGGGGCTCTGTGGTCAAATTGGCCATTTCCACATTGTGTTTTGCTGTTCCTGCTGATAGAGCTATCAGACGACTTAGCCCCCTCTCTCCCATCCCCGCTGGCTGTGTGTCTGTGTGTGTGTGTGTGTGTGTGTGTGTGTGTGTGTGTGTGTGTGTGTGCGTGATTGCCTGTGTGTCTGAGCACTTGATGTTGTAGTTATTTGTCAATTTGTGATTACATTTATTGTGATACATTTAAATAAAAGACAAACATATTCGCTCGTTCGCTCTCTCTGTCGCTCGCGCTCTCTCGCGCTCTCTCTCTCACACTCACACACACACGGCTTGAGGCTCTCTGTGCTGTAGTTGGCTGAAAACTGACCAGAGTCCATAGCTCCCTCTGTTGGCTAGTAATGAACTACAATCTCTCTCTCTCTCTCTCTCTCTCTCTCTCTCTCTCTCTCTCTCTCTCTCCTCTCTCTCTCTCTCTCTCTCTCTCTCTCTCTCTCTCTCTCTTCTCTCTCTCTCTCTCTGCTCGCTGCTCTGGCAAATCTCTTTACCTCACCAAGGCACAGGTCAGTGTTTTGTGTTTTCTAGTTGTTCTTCCTAGTTTCAGTCCCACCTTTACGTTTCTAGTTCAGGTTGTAGCATTAAAACTGTTCATTATTTCCAAACACTATTACTGGTAATAGCTCTAATAGGGGGGGGCATGTGTGTATGGGTGGCCTGAGGTCAGCTGCTTAAGTGACCAACTCTTGATTTTGTTAGAGACTATTTTGACAAGCGCACACACACACACACACACACACACACACATACACACACACACGCTGCCCTGAATGAACTTGCTGTGGCCTATTGAGTGGTGTGATTGATGTTGGTGAGACCTGCAACGGATAATTCCTCTACAGATGTCAACAGGCTGCCACCACAGGGTCAAAACACATTCACACACACACAACACACACACACACACACACACACACACACACGGAAACAAGAAACATGAGCAACAGACCTTTGGTGTTACTGATCTGGTCAGTGTAAAATGTTCATACAAGGTAGCCTTCACCTAATAACTGAATACACTCTATTACACTATGCACACACATACACACACACACACACACATACACACACACACACACACATAGTACTAGTGCACTGACATTACATTTGATTGATACATTTGGTTAGTTTTTGTATCTTTATCATTGATGGTGTTTTTCTTCGTAGTTTTACATACATCATACATCAAACCATGGGAATGTGATTAATCCCAATGTGCGTGCAAACACACTCACACACACACACACACACACACACACAGTGTTTCCTTGGCTGTTAAGGTTTGTGTGGCAGTCAAGTTTTGTCCAGTGAGACAGAAGTGGCCTAAAGGGGTCACTGTCAACATGCACACTGAGAGCCAATCAATACTGAGAGAGAGATGGGTGGGGGAGAGAGAGAGAGAGAGAGAAAGGGACAGAGAGGGAGAAGAACAGAGATGCAGAGAGAGGGAAAAGAAGAATAGAAAAATAAAGAGAGAGGGGAAATGTAAGCAAAAGAGGGAGGTGGGGTTGTGTCGGGGTGTAATTAAAGTCACAATCACCGTTATTCTCCAAGAGCATCACATGTACACAAGATAAGTAACTTATGTATGTATGGAATGAGAGTTTAGCATCTCATCTTTAACATCCTCTTCTCCTTTTCCTTAACAGGCAGGGCAATGTTTTAAGCAATTAAAACACACACACACACACAGCACCTGATGCTTACATTTTTTAATAAAAAGCTGCTTGTACTAAAATTGACTGTACATGTGACTGTACCCTCTTTCATGATACATAATCAAATAAGATTCATTTCAATTATGTATTGGCATTGAAATGAGCAGTTATTCATCTGTTTGCTTTTGTGTTGATTTAAGGTGTTAGGTGTGTCCTGTAAGGACAGAAGAGAAAAAAGATGAGAGGAGAGGATGAGGAGGTAGAGAAGAAGAAGCTGAAATTCATTTCCCCAAGCCCCACCCCCCCAAACACACACACACACACACACACACAAATAAACAGATTCACGTCTTGCAGTGCAGCTTATGTCGAGAAAAACATGTAATCTTTGCTTTATGTCTTGCTCTTTCTGTGTGTGTGTGTGTGTGTGTGTGTGTGTGTGTGTGTATTTGTATGTGTATGTATGTATGTGTGTATGTATGTATGTGAGGTTTTGGTAAAGGATTTGTTTGCCCTAGTAGTGACGGCAGCATTGATTCACACTCATCTTTGTCGATGCTTATAAGCCCCTGGATACATCATAACTGTGTGTGTGTGTCTATTGTATGTGCTTGTGTACTTGGATGAACTTTATAGGATATGTGTATGTTTGCGTTTAGATGCATGTAGCTCTGTGCAAATATATTTACGCACATGCCCTTCGTGTGTGTGCTTGCATGCGTGCTATCATAGCGCCTTTCTTTGTCTGCTAAGTCACATCTATAAATGATTCCCGATGTCTGAGGTTAGGGTGGTGTTGAGGTGATGTCAATTAAAAGGTGGGTAAACTATAACCTTGAGATGGTGATGACCATAAGGCATCACAACCACCAATATAAACAAATATCAGTTAAATAGTGCTAAATATTGTGATCACAGTTATTATTCATGATTATTTGTTTCAGGAAACAAAATAATTTTATTGCACTATTTTCACTTTTTCACTTATTCACTTACTATTTCTGAAATTAGCAGCAGCTAGAAAGTCTTGATTTCACTCTTTCTGTCTTACAGGCCATTCATATTTCAGTGAAAGAACAAGGTTCTTGCGCTGCGCTCGCGATGTTGAAAGCACATAGTATGAGCTTTTCCATCATGTTGGAAATACAGCCACCAACTGTAAAGCTATTGGCTGTGCATTGAGTCAGTGACTGAGGGGTTGCAGCACGATGCACGCCGTTTGGGACCGCGCACGACTCGACCCGTGAACAAAAACTATGGGACTTAATGGTCTATGGAACTGAGGTGCACGCAAAATATTTCCTGAGCTAAAATGTGAAAAATGTGAACATAACTGGTCCTTATTTTATTTACACTAACAGAGGGTTTAAATGTACAGATATGGTGGTATTGTTGCAGACATACATCAGTGTATCACAATACTGTATGTCCTACTGAGGGTTAAGAGGACTAATGAAGTACTAACCTTACTTACTGACACACTTGGCACAAGCATTGAACAGCACCGTACTTATAGTGGAACACACAGGCTATTGCATTCTCCAGTTAGCTCCACACCGACGCGTGGTCAGCAGGAAATGCCAAAATGCTCATTATGCAGAAGAAATCACAGACATGAATTTTAGTTCATCCGGTAAAAGCCACGAGAACAAGGTAATTTTGTACAGCAATGAGGATATGGAGGTGCTACTACCAGTTGATGGTGCTGAGGTGTTTAAGCATTGGTTTTAGTGCACAAAATGTTTATGAATGTTTGTGAGAGAGAGAAAGAAGGTTGTAATTATTACTGCACGGACACACACACACACACACACACACATCAAAGTAGAGATTGGTTTCAGGAAATGTTTTATTATCTGTTCTCCGCTAAAGCTGCTAATCACAACCACTTTCTTTCATCTGTGCATCCCCCCATTCTACCCCTCCGATCTCTCTCTCTGTCTCTCCACACAAGCTCTCCATCCTGTGTAGTGGGAAAGACAGACTGAAAGAAGGAGAAAAATACAAGAAAAGAAAGAGAAAAAAGAAAGAAAATGCGAAGGAAAAGAGGACAGATTATTGTGGAGGAGCAGATATGAGCCCCCTGTTAGTTTCCCACCAGAACAACAATTCAGAGAAAAGACCCTTCCCTCTCTCTCCGCCTCCTTTCTCTGAGACACAAGGGTAGTTTGTGGAGAGGTGAGGGGATTCTGCTGGAGAATCCCTCTAGCACTGACAATGCTGGCATTCCAAGGTGCCGGGAATACTGGGAATACAGAGCCTGCTCGTGCTGAGAAGGCAGGGAGCTTGGCAAAACAGCAAGCAGAGGGGGGGGGGGAACCTTGTCCCAATCATTACCAAATCACTACACAACAAAGGACAAGGGCCCCGGAATTGCCATAATCCCCTGTTTTACTGCTGTGCTCTGCTGTGCTGTGTGTGTGTGTGTGTGTGTGTGTGTGTGCGCGCGTGCATGCATGCGAGCGTGTGTGTTTGTGTGTGTGCGTGTCATAATATATATGAATATTTTTTCTTTGTACTTTCTATTTTGTGGACATTTGAAAAGGTCAATTTTTTTTTCATGAAGTGGCTAAACTGACATGAATCCATCTTTTACCTGAAAATAACTAAAACTTGTGGAATAACCTTCATAATGTTATTCTCATTATTTTTTAATACTGTGTTCTGCTGTTTTAAAACCTTCAAACACACAGATGTTGAGAAATTATGAGAGAGCGAGAGAGAGAGAGAGATGGTGAGAGAGAGAGAGAATAAGTCAGACAAAGAGAGATTAACAGATATAGAAAAAGAGATGGAGAGAAACAGAAAGAAAGAAAGAAAGAAAGAGGAATGTAGTGCTTTAAATCTTTCCCTCACCTGTCCCTTTCTCTTCTCCGCTCCCTCCCTCCCTTCCTCTCTCTTTCTCTTCCCCTCTATTGCTCTTTGTCTGATCCCTCCCTCTCCACCTGCTCAATCTCTCACTCGCTCTCTCACACGCTCCCTGTCTCCACCCCTTGCTCCGCCCCTCTCTGCAGCCATTGGTCACGTATTCACCAATCACAGTCGAGCTGGGGCCTGAGGGACTGCATATGCAAAACGCTGCTTAATATTGATGAGCTGCTATCGGGGCTTTAAGTCGTTGATTAGGACAGCGGCACAGCTTTCCGTCCCAACTGCCTGGCTGGCTGGCTGTGTGTGTGCCTATAGCCCCCCCATCTCCCTGGCTCACACATACACACCACGCACACACACTCTCGCTCTCTCACACACTCACACACGCAGAGCCGATCAGTGCAGGCAGAGCAGCGCCTGGTAATTGTATTGCTCCCTCCAAGCGGAAGGAAGGACCACGAGAGAGGAAGACGGGAGAAAGAAGAGGGGGAGAGAGGAGAGATATAAAAACTTTGATTCTTTTTGATTCTTTTTTTTCCCGGTGGAGGTTTCGTTGACAAGACGATGACCCGGTATCGCCGATGGATTCGGTAGGACTCCCGTTGTCCGAGTGTTTTTTAATGCACTCTGAACAAGAGTAGGTAAATTTTACCTTTTAATCTTATCCTTCTATTCATCTGTCCACTTTGTCATTGTCTTTCACTATAGATGTGTGTGTGGTGTGTGTGTGTGTGTGTGTGTGTGTGTGTGTGTGTGTGTGTGTGTGTGTGCTGGTATGCAGCGGAGGTGGCTGGTACCATGTCAAGGTTGTTTCTGCTGTCAGGTAGCACGCGTTCACTGTATGTGTGTGTGTGTGTGTGTGTGTGTGTGTGTGTGTGTGTGTGTGTGTGTGTGGCTGCAGTATCCGGACAGCAGCTCTCACTCAGTGGGTAGAGAAGCAGAATTTCTGTCCCTCCACCTGGGAATGGGACATACACACATTCACGCACACACACACACACACACACACACACACACACATCCACATGCCCAGGCACTGACACATTTGAATGCTTTATTTGACTTCACCAAAGGATACAAATATTACCAAGGTTAAACATAGTTTAAGGATATTTAAAGATACAAAAAGCATCCCACACTCACACATACAAACACACACACACACACACACACACACATAAACAGCACAGACTCACTTTCTGTATCTTTAAGAGATTGTTTTACTTTTAATCAAATTGTCCTCAGAGCAGACCATGACTCTTTGAGTGTATGTCTTTGAGTCTGTGTGTGCGCATGTGTGTGTGTGTGTGTGTGTGTGTGTGTGTGTGTGTATGTGTGTGTTCGTCCAAGCAGAGAATCAGCGAGGTAACGGGGCATTGAGGTTATAGGACTAACGTGGAGAGACGCGAGGAAAACGGCCCATAAGAGAGGAAGGAGGAGGAGGGTGGGGGGGGAACAGCGCTCTTAAATGCCAGAGGAGGTAGAATTTCAGACGGACAACTCAGCGTGTGGCCCCGCACAGGAATTAGAGACCGTCTCACACACACACACACACACACACACACACACACACACACACACACACACACAGAAGAGCAAGCGAGTGCACTGCTGAGCTGCTCCTTTCGCTGGTGCTTTGCTCTTTTAGTCGCGTGTTAAGGACAGCGTTCAAAATGCAGATTAACTGACTGGTGGAGCGGACAGCAGTGTTTGTGTGTGTGTGTGTGTGTGTGTGTGTGTGTGTGTGTGAGTGTGTGAGGTGTGTTTTATGGAAATACAGAATTAGGGCAGGCAGACCCAAGTATTCTAACATGCACAGACTTTCTCAGGATGCCAGTCCCTTGTACATATCTGGGTAAAACAAATTTCAAGCCAGCAGTAAATTAATCTACTTGAAGTAGTACATTTGAAGGGACTGGACTGCACTGTCTTTGCATTTATGTATGGATTCACTGATTCACTGATTCACTGATGCCATGAAAAGTTTTTGGATGCATTTCCATGAACTGACAGATTTTTAAATTTACAGTAGGAGGAGCAATTTATGTGTCGGTTGAATTTATCCAAATTGCTCATGAGTTATAGGAAATTAATTAAAAACAGTTCAAATGAATTCAAACCACAATTAAACCAAGTGTCTGTGCGGAAGAAAGTGGGAGGTGGAGAACTGAAATTGTAGAGACAGAGCAGAAACTGAATACTGTGTTTCCAAAACAATTCTCTATTTGGTGTTTATGCTTCTAAAGAAAACTGATCATTTTTTGGCTTCTAAAAGATCTGATATGTGTCTTTATAACAGGCAGTTGCCAAAATACTGGCAGTTCATTTTTACATCCTCTTTCCTTTTGGTAGTGTACTGCAATCATGTTTAGATTTGGAAAAAAAAAATCGTAAGAGATTTGAAAAAGTGTACATTTACTTTTTTATTATTTGACTGCAATTGGAATATGAGAAAACAGGTTCTTGTGAGTTTTAGGTTTTAATATGTAAGGAGACTCATCAGAACAACCTTTGATATGGTCTGAATCTCTATCTATTGACCTGTTTATTGAATGAGCTTCCTAATTTCCTTTCCTAAATCAAATGACTGAATGTCAAGAGAAAAATCTGAATTTTCTACAATTACGTCTGCAATAAGTGATTGAATTTACAGACGTCCAGCCCTCGCTCTGTACGCTGTGTGCATCTTAACAGTGTGTGTGTGTGTGTGTGTGTGTGTGTGTGTGAGTGTGTGTGTGTGAGTGTGAGAGTGTTGTTTTTTTGGGTGCGTACCAGTGTGTGTGTGTGTGTGTGTGTGTGTGTGTGTGTGTGTGTGTGTGTGTGTGTGCGTACTTGAAGAACCATACATTTTGCAATTCAACAATTCATGTGTAAAATCGTGTGTAAATCGTGTAAAATCCAAAATGAAGGATATAAGGAGAAGTGAACTGCTGTGAACAGGTTTTGGTGCGTAGCGGGTGAAGGAGTCTGAATGGTCACCAGCTTGAGGCGCGTTAGGAAAACAAGCACAAATATAATTTACAAAAAACTCAACATGTTCATATCACACTTTTATCAATGGAATGTGCTTGCTGTTCACGTCGGTGTGTCATGAGCCACGACTACTCTCATCTTTTAGAAAACCCTCTGGTCCGTTCCTCCGTCCATTCATCCACCCTTCATTCTCTTCCATCTCTCTGCTCATCCATCCCCTCCTCTGCTCTCAGGCAAAGCCTTCATACCCTAATTAAAATATTAGGGATAATGATGATCATAACGATAATAATAATAACAACAACAAGTACCGCTTAAGCTATTAACATAATTGCATTCCCCTCATGCCACCATATACATACCATTTGCATATCATTAAGATATATTTTCTGAAGTGAGTTTAGTGTATTTGGTGTATTTGGTGGGTTTGGTGTATTTGGTGGGTTTGGTGTATTTGGTGTATTTGGTGTGTGGGTGTGAAGG
The DNA here is from genome assembly GCA_034670385.1 of Hoplostethus mediterraneus. Classification (NCBI taxonomy): domain Eukaryota; kingdom Metazoa; phylum Chordata; class Actinopteri; order Trachichthyiformes; family Trachichthyidae; genus Hoplostethus; species Hoplostethus mediterraneus. The sequence goes on from JAXDDW010000004.1 coordinate 14,969,903, forward strand.
AGACCTGCATAGTGAGAACAGTGAAGCGGCCGTGGAGATCGTTCAGGCAGCAATTTGCAATGTAAGAGACGGTGAGACACACAGGGCAGGAGAAGTCATCACAGCTGAGAGTCTTTTTGAGCATGATTTTGAGAACAGATTTAAAAGATTTGTTCTGAAATTCAATGGAAATTTGCCCTTATCTGGAAATTAATTGTTTTATGATTGCAAGTAAAAATGGCCAATTCTGTTGAACAGCAATTCAATGAAGTCTGAATGAATGAATGTTTGGTGCATGTTTAAAATTGCATTCTACAATAATCTACCATTGATGACTTTTAATAAAATTGAATACACTAAATGGTTTTTATATGTTAAATTATAGCCCACAAAAACAAAACATCACAATTCATTCATTCATCTTGGTGTTCAAGATAGCGCTCAATTTCCACCCTTCATGTGTTGGGGTGTTTAAAATTGCATCACACAAAATTGCTGTGAAGACAATAACAAGGCAATTAAAATAGTTTCAACAAATTCAAACGTTTCAATGAATTATATCATTATATCTTAACCTCAACAATTTCATATTGATGTCTGTTTCTATATGTAAGGGTAAAAAATCAAATCATTAAAACCTCTAGGCCGACCACTTTGCTTTCACTGTAAAACGTAAACAATATTGGACGGTGTTAAACATCTAACACTGATGTATTAGGCATTACTGCATCCTTGTAACAGTGTAATTGTTGGTTTAACAAATAATAATAATATGATATTTGTGTTTTTTGAAACACCGGTGAAGAAAAGATCGACTTCTGTCGACGAAATAAGAACTGAATCAGACAATAAATGAGGAAAACATTCTTGGTGCCGTGGCTTGGGAAATTGATTTGATGATTTTATATATTTCTCTCTGTCTTTCCCACTTTCTCTCTGCCGCTCACGCTCTCATGGATTCATTTTTTTCAGTGGAGAGAAAAAGCAGTAGAGAGAGGGAGAGAGAGAGAGGTGGAAAGCTCAGGGAGGGAGGGATGGGGGACCGGAGAGAGATTGCGTAAATTAAAATCCTTTTAATCTCCTTATAAAATCATTTACTTAATTCATCTGTCAAAGCATGTCAATATGTGCCGTGCTGATTTGTCGGCGGTGTTTGTGTGTGTGTCTGTGTGTGTGTGCGTGTGTGCGCGTGCCTACCCCCCATTCTGTGTGTGTGTGTGTGTGTGTGTGTGTGAGTGTGTATGTGAACCAGTATTGGCCTGTGTGAGGAGGTGTTGTGCTTTTTTTATGCATCTGTCTGCCTGTCTGTCTGTCCCCGCGGCTCTTCGTCCGTCAGTTTTCTCCTGGTCTCTGCACACACACACACACACACACACACACACACACACACAGACGCATATGGCGGCCCCTCTCATGTGAAGGGCCCAGGCATTCCAGTGGTAATTTAGACCAGTAAAGAGAGCGAGAGAGAGAGACAGAGAGTGAGACAAGGGGGAGGTAGGGAGGGGGGGGGGGGTGCTTTTGTCTGACACCAGCACTTAGGGGTCTGTTGGACACACACATACGCATGAATGCACACGCGCACACACACACACACACATTTTTTGCACGTCTGTAGAAAAAATGTAACCAAATTGTGTAAAAAAAAATGCAATTACACAGTGACACACGCATGTGCACCTACACACACATACACACACACTTGTGCACGCAAACACCCACTCATTTTTGTACAAAACCGATGAGAGAGAGAGGTGGGACGAACCTTGATGATGTGATTGTCAATTTCTCTGATTTATGCTCAATCCATCAGTTGTGTATGTGTGTGTGTGTGTGTGTGTGTGTGTGTGTGTGTGTCACGGGTCAACGCTGGCCTTTATGAGTTGAAAGAGTGTTAAGAGAGACTGTACCAGCTGTGACACACACACACACACACACACACACACACTCTGCAATTAGCCATTACACCACTCTGCCGGTGAAGCTAAATGCGTGAGGGTGATTGAGAGCCGAAGCATTGATTGAAAGAAGAGAGAGAGTGATATATAGAGAGGCAATTCCTGACTTCTAACGCCACTCATCTTTTCTCATCTCTCATTCTTCCTCCCATCTCTCCCCCTGCTCCACTCGTCCGCGGATTCCCCCTCCTCCTTCATCCATACATCTTCTCTCCGCTCTTCCTCATCGCGGGAAACGGGAGAGAATGTGTTTTCATGGGTTATTATCACTGACTATCGGATCATATTGACTTATGGAATTATTGTACTCACTGCTACATACAGATTTTTCTGTCATTCAATATCCTATTTTTAATGCATTTGTGCTTTATTTGATAGTGCACATTAGAGAGAAGAAGAGAGCTCTCAATGTCAAAATTACCTGGTCTGGTCCTTCCTTCCTCCGCTGAACCCGATTGTCAATTCTTAACAGGTTGTTTATGTAGGCTGAAATATCTACTTCCGCTTGATAGCAAAAATTATGAAACACAACCCCTTGTTACTTATTGATTTTAGGGAAAGCCTGACCACCTTTTTTCTTAGATTAAATTAAATTCACGTTGTTTTTGAATTGTTATTGTTGTTGTTGTTGTATTTTAAAGGTGTAACTCAAATGAATTCAACTGTCAGTGTAAACTGTTGAGCTGCGCTTTACTTTCAGTTGGTAGACCTGTGTGTGTGTGTGTGTGTGTGTGTGTGTGTGTGTGTGTGTGAGTGAGTGAGTGAGTGACCATCGTCTCGTGCTCAGGGCTTTTAATGCTGCCTCTCACTCCTAATGGGAGGAGACAGCAGAGACTGGGCCACAATAGAACAGATTTAGATGGAGAGGTGTGTGTGTGTGTGTGTGTGTGTGTGTGTGCGTGCGTGCGTGCATGCGTGTGTGTGTGCGCGTCCGTGCGTTTGCGTGTGTGTGCAAGTGAAAGAGGGATAGAGAGTATGATACAGGTTCAAGCGTCTTTTTTTTCCTCTCTCTCTCTCTCTCTCGCTCTCGCTCTCTCTCGCTCTCGCTCTCTCTCTCTCTCTCTGTCCGTGGGGAGAGCCCTATAGATTGGCTGGTTGGGTAGTTCTCTCCTTCTACATGTCCAGGCCTTATATAGTATGATTAAATTGTCATTGTTTCAACGGGGGGTTGGCGGGGGGGGGGCAGACAGAGAGGGGAGAATAGGGGGGGGATGCATAGATATTGAGAAAAAGAGAGAGAGAAATGAATGACTATGTCGCCTTCCGACTGACAGTGAAATATTCCTCCTCTCATCCTCCCATCATGCTTCATGTGTGTGCCTGATGGAGAGAGAATGACAGGCCTGCACCCCCCACCTCCCTCTTTTCTTCTTTCTCTATCCCTCTCTACCTTTTTTCTCTTTTTCTCTCCTCCCCTATTCCTTGCTCCCACTAGCTCTCTCTCTTTCTTCTTTCTCTTCCCCTTCTCTCTTACTTTCTCCTTGTCTTGTTCTGTGTTTTCTAAGCCAGGTCTGACGGCCCGCACTTTCCTTCGCTCTCTCTATATATTTTTTTCAGATTCTAGTTTTCGCAGCAGCAAAAACTTCAGGAGGATGGTGGGTAACAAGAAAGAGGCAATGAAAAAGGAGCTTCTGTGCACTTAGCGATCTCCCGTGGTGTAATGTACCAAATTTATCAAATGACAAGTGTGACTTTCCAAGCACACTCACAAGATGTTATTACCAATATTTTGTAGTTTACAATGCGATTTTCAAAAGTGTCATATACTTTTACTTATAACTTACTAATACTAAGCTCCTAACAAATCATTTCTCTTCCTTCAGTTCAGTGAGCTGTGATGTAGATTTCTGTGTTTCAGTATTCTCATAGATATGTTTAATGTTATGTTTCATATTTAGTCATATAAACTACGGGGGACACTGTGAGTGGATTCTTGTTATGAAGAAAAAGGCTGGCGAGAAAGTTTAGCAACATACAATACAAAATCACACACTCAAATTCCACTGTCTATTCCAATGTGCTTCATGAAACAATATATAGCATTTATTTTAATTGGGTTAATTAAAAAAGTGATGAAGTGATGTCAACTTTTTTACTGGAACCATTGTTTTAACGTTGTTTATCGTGTGTGAGTATTTTAGTGTGTGTTTTTCATCAGGGTATGCGTGTATGTGTTTATATGGAAATGTGCATTTATGCGTGAGTGTGTTACTGTGTGTGGTAACTGTAACAGGATGTGTGCAAAGTACGTAACTGTGGATTCTAGTGTGTAAAACGTTCTGTCAGAGAGCAACATGCTAGGCTGCTCCACAGTAACATGTTATTCATGTTATTATATAGTTAGTTTGGTTACAAAACTAGGTATTTATTTGAAAAATATGATACCTACTCCTCAAAATGATAGAAAATTTTTTTTACAAAATGTAATCTTTAGGATATGCAGACTGGGCCCTCTGTCAGGAGAGTCAAGATCTAATCCTACTTAAACATTGTCTCATTTTTATACAAGACCAATATCCCTGAGTGATGAGCTTTATTGAAAGATTATTTTTAAGCACGCAATTTTTATTAGATAGTGTACGGGAGTAAGGAATAGTAGGTACTGTATGAGAGCGATAGAGAGAAGGGAGATTAAAACATATGACAAAGGTCATGAGTTAAATTTGAACTTGTGACATCGCAAATACAAGCAGTACATTTCATTTATTCACAGTGAATTATATTTTAAATGAAACATTTCACATAAGATAAAGCTTGGCTAAATTATCAACATGGTTTCAAGTATCGGGACTACTTAAATTGGCTTTTTTGACATAAACTTGAACATCCTCAAAACCATGAAGAGATTCCTTTTCAGAATTCACAATATTGGCCTTATTTTACGCATATTTCTCTCTGTGTGAAATGGTGAAAAACGCTGTAATCGTTAGGTCAAAATACGAAGTGAAGCATGGGTAACTTTACTTTACAGGGACACTAAGACTTGCAGCCGAATGCTTGACAGCACATATCTGATGAAGACTAGTGTTGAAACGCCAGATGTAATTCTCTCCTCTGCTGGTTCTGCAATAAATTTGACATAATATATACATAACATTATAAATGTTGCCAAAAAATAAATATTAAATAGAAAACAAATTCCATACAAATTAGTGCCGTTCTATAGCTTGACAATCAAGGTTAATTGTTACTTCTCTCTCACGCTCACCTCCTCCTTCCCTCCTCTCCCTTTCCCCTCATTGAGGATTAAAAGAGGTATGTTCCTCTACAAAGCTTATCCCCACTTTTCTTCACCTCCGCAGACAATTCATCTCCCCCTTTATCCCTCTCTCCCTTCACCATTCACTCCCACCCTTTTCCCTGTCCGTCCCTTCCCCCCTCACCCCCGCCCACCTCCTCCCACCCCCCACCACCACCACCCCTCCCTTGTGGAGCTGTCACCTTTCTGCACGTGCTCAGTCCCTATTAAGGCCGACAGCCCATCTGCCGCCCGCCCCGCTAACAGCTCCCGTCGCTAACGCTAACGCGCACACACACATCCACTCAGACACACACACACACAGTTGCATCAAACCCCACCTGCCCTGATGCCTGTGCAGACACACATGCTCAGACAAACCCAAACACAAATATTTATATATACATATACATATATACACACAGTATTTGTGATTGGCTAATGCAGCGTTTTACATTTTAAGAGCCCCTCCCTCACACACACACACACACACACACGCACGCGCACACTCGTCTTGTGAGCATATCTTAATGTTTTATGTCATTATTATTTCACAGATTCAGACACGGCATTTACATTTCATGCAATTAGCTGACGTTCTTATCTGGAGTAACTTACAATACATGTAAGTGCCAACAATAGAATAAGTCAGTTCGTGTCACTTCATTTCAAGCAGCCTCGCAATAATAATAAAAAATGCAAGGAACAAATTGACAGTGTTAAGAGGAAAGAAAAGGATTATGCATCTGTTTCTCTTGATGTGGTATCACATATTGTTATTGGATAAATCCTTTATTTAAACAGGGGAGGTGAAGTGAATATTCCACAACGCATCCACGTTTATGAAACCATCCATTTCTGTACAAAAGTGTGTGTTTTTCTCCAAATGTGTGTAACAGGAAGAGATCACCCTGCTCCAACCAGAGGGGTAATTAGGTAGGGCAGTTGCAGCCGTGTGTGTGTGCGCGTGTGTGTGTGTGTGTGTGTGTGTGTGTGTGTGTGTGTGTGGTGGCATTTGCTCCCTTCAGGGCTTGGTGCTTTTTGCATTAGGAAGAATGGCAACTGTCTCATCAATCACTGCATCACCATGACACAGACACACACACACACACACACACGTCTGCTCATATGCATGCACATATACAGACAAATACTTGCGCGCCCGTGCACACACGCGCACACACACACACACACAGTGTCATGGTCATTCTGTTCACAGATGGGCCAGCAACACATGAGCGAGTCACTGAGCATCGGCAAGACACCCGCAATCTCGCTACTTACACACACAAACACACACACACACACACACACACACACACACATTCTCTCTCACAACGAACTTACACACCTCTACACTTGCATACATTCTTGCCTTGTTTTGGCTCGCTGTCCTTGATGCTTACCTGTGAGCGTGTGTGTGTGCGTGCTGGTGGCCCTTACATGTACTGACAGGAGCGTGAAATAGGTTAAGGTGGAATCACATAGGTTAATGCTCTTCTCTTCTCTTCTCTTCTCTTCTCTTCTCTTCTCTTCTCTTCTCTTCTCTTCTCTTCACTTAATTTCTCTTGTCTCCTCCTTTTACTTTGCACACGTATGTTATAAACATTCATAGCATAAGATATACATTTATTTCTTGTTGGTGTGTGTCAAAACTTTGGTGTGATCAATACCCGTAAATGTACTTAGTGGCGTGCCGCATCTCTCAGTATGTCATTCTCAAATGACATGATCTTGCATGTTTATAATTTAAATAGTCAGAAGGAATATAATATTGTTTTTTTGACAAGACATATTAATTTGTTAAATTTTAATATTTCCCTATTTTCAGGTAATATATACATATATATACAAATATTTATCATAGTACCAACAGTATTTTTTATTAGACATGTTTCCATGTATCAGGGCTTATAGATATCAAATACATTGTGCAAACCATTTATATCCTTTATAAGAGAAAATGAATACATGGAGAAACACAGGCTTTTGATGTCTGATTAAAATGATTGTGTTTCCTTTCAATTCTAAACGTTACATCCGCTCTGACTCTCCGATGCCTTTTAGCCTAAATATAATCTTCACGGACAAATAAAGATGTGACAATATATCCGATTACCTTGCCATAAGGTGTAATGTAATAAAACAGAAGCTCTCTTTGTAATCCCTAACAGATTTTTAGTGTCTGAGTTAATGTAAGTGGCAAACTGCAGGACTTCTAAATCAAAAACGCTGTTGCCAATGAGCTAAAACGTTGTTATACCTTTCTTCAAAATGTAATGTTTAAAAATTAGATGCATTTTAGTATTTCCTCTAACATGGGTTGATGGTGATGGAGATATAATGCTAAAGTATAAAGTTAAAGTATTTCTGCATTCTGCTCATCAACAGTAAAGCTCATTTACAAAACAATAAGAAATTAAGAAATAAAGGTAAGTGCTAGTAGTCCCTTGTAGCTGGTGTGGGTTCTACAGCTGAAGCCCACGACGGCACTATGGCTGCAGTATATTTCGGTTTTATTAGGTAGTATACAGGTGAACCAGGCAGGAGCGGGCGGGTGCCAGATTCAAACTCACGTGTACATGTTACTGGATGTGCCGTAGCTCGGTGTGGAACCAGGACACTCCCTAAAAAAAAATGAGTATGAAGTGTTGCCTGTCTATATAGCATCGTGACACTGCGACCAAAGCCAATAAGTGTCTGAAGCAGCAGCAGCAGGATATCGATTCCACCTATTCACTAGAGTGGAACTAAAACCTACACATTACACACCCTGGCCTTCTACCTATCACTGAACCAACCCAGTGCTCTGGATGGATGGGTGGATGGATGGATGGATGGATGGATGGCTATCAGACAAGTGGTTGGTCAGTCCGCCTGTCTGTCACTGTCATCTGTCTGTCATTTTGTCATCTGTCTGTCTCTCTGGCTGTCTGTCTACCTGGCCCTCTGCCCCTTTGCCCTCACCGAAACAGCAACTCTCAGCAGGACAGACTCACAGACACACACACAAATGACTTCATGGTGTGTGTTTGTGTGGTAAACATGTGTCTATATCAGTGTGTGACAGACTACCAACATCCTGCTCTGTTTACTGATACACTGCCTCTGAGAACACACACACACACACACACACACACACACAGGAACGGGGTAACAACAGAAATATTTTTAACTCAGATTTTTTGTCCTTCTCCTTTCCCATTATTCCCAGTATGTATAAAATGCTCCAAAATACTGAATTAATCGAAACCATAACATATAAAAACATACAATTGTAGCTGAATTCCCGATGGTTTGTCTGATTTCACCATATTACTTTACTATTACTTTTAAAATCTTTGAAGCGAAAAGATAAGTTGTAAATACAAACAGATTTAAAAACATTACTGATCCAGTAATGCTGATACTGTTGATGTCGCATTTTTCCTTTTTGTCTTATCTCAGAATGAGCAAGCATAATTATTTAACTTATCTGCTAAATACTCACTATACTCACTAATACCGTACTGCGCTTTGAAATACATCAACCAAATGGCATGTTATGCAGTTTATTTCATTTGAGGAGTATCATTACCTACTCAGTGTTTATTACCTACTGACATCTCTCTCCTTGCCTAAATCCCTTTCTGTATTTTCTATTTTTTGTCCTCCTATAATAAAGTGCTTTTCTTCCCGCCAGCCCTGCTCCATTCTCCCTTGGTATTTTTGTTTAAATGTAGGCCACCTAGCCAATTTCATTACAAGTCCTCCCCTTTCTCCCTGCTTTGACGTCAAGTATACGTACTGTCCCTTTTTTTCTCACCCTCTGTTATTTTATTATTTTTCCCTTGCGATGGATGATTCTGATTCCATTGCCCGCGGTGACCTTATCACCCCGGCGACAGCTCCTCCCCTGACGACTGCGTTGGGTTTGATTGACAGCTAGCAGTCCCTCCCCCGGTGCTTTTGCTTTTATTTTCCTTCAGCCTGAAAGCCTTTTCCTAGGCTCAAACTGGTAAAACCGCTTTGACGTTAAAAACGGCCCGGGTGTGCTTCAATTAGCGGCCTGACGCACGCACCCATGTGCAGGCACGCGCACACACGCACACACACAAATGTATCTGACAGTAACCGGTTAACACGTTCCGGTAAAAAGCCTGTTTTATTGGTTTACAGTCACAACCCCTCCACTATGCATTACCCGCTGTCTGTCTGACTGAGTGTCTTTCCGCCTGTTGTCAGCGCTCTCCCAATCTTTCTGCCTTTTGTGTCAGCCTGTCTTTCCACCTGTCTGTCTGTTTTACTCTGTCTGCCCTTCTGTGTGAGTGTCCGCCTATCTATCTGTCTCTCTCTTTTTTGCCTGTACCTAAGTGGTCGAAAGGTATCTACCGTGTACTCTCAGCATCGCGGGTTCGTACACAACGCGCAACCTTGTTCTGTCTCTCTGCACTGTAAAAAGAAAAAAAAGTACCTTTAAAACCATTTTAAACATTGTTAGTTCTGCAGGTCATACAGAGAAGGCAAGCTACCACGTGTGTATGTATGAATATATGTGTGTGTTTGTGTGTTCATTATCTACATTTGTAACGTTTCACATTTTAACGCTATGTTTCCTCTTCCACTATATGAAGTTGTCAAAGGCCCCGTCAGGTTTTTCTTTCTCGTCACCTCTCACAAAGTATCCGCGGGTCCTTGAATAGTTGAATAGCCTGAAATTATCAGAATGTCTTAAATATACATTTTTATCTTTTCACCAAAGAAAAGTAAAGTATTGACAGATTCTTCACATTCACATTCAGTCGAACCACAGCTGGCAAGTAAGGCAAACGAAATGAAGCAGCTGGGTTTGACAGATTATTGTTTCTTTGAAGGTTAATTTTGGTGGTTAAAGTGGCCTTACATTTAATTCCAAGATATCCCGTCTCAGCTGCTGTCTCTCTCTTTCACTATCTCTCTGCCTCTCTCTGTTTCACTGACTTTGTTTTCATCACTACCCCTCCTTCTCTCACTTTCCACCCTCATACAGAATGAACTTATCGAAGGGGCCATTAGTGAACAGCAGCAGTGACGACAACTCCAAGTCCTCCTATGGTAAATGTGGCGCTGGCGCCTGGAGGATGCACCAGAGCTACGATCCACTGGAAGCCAACCACATGAGAGACGCACATGCCCTCTACAACCCCAGGTAAGACAGGAAGGACAGAGGGAAGAAAGGAGGAACGAGATAGAAAGAGGATGGAAGAAAGAAAGAAATTTAAAAAACAACAAGGGATTTTGTGAATCTGTGTCGGCGTTTGAGAAGAGAGACCGGACGGCCCCTTTAACCACTCGGCCTCCCTGCTGCATATGGGCACCAAAAAGTGAATTAATTTAAGTGAAATTTCACTTTAAATTTCCCTGTTTGAAACCAGTTCCAGGGAGGCAGGTGAACATATACTGTAAATAAACCACTTGTTTCATGTTAAAACAAAGTGAAACACAGACACACTCTCTCTCTCTCGCCTCCTCCTTTTCTTATTTTCTTTCTTTCATTGTTTCATATTGTGGAACTGTAATTGTAAGTATCTGTTTTGTATATAATTAGTGTAATACAGATTATTTGCATTATTGTAGAGTATATTAGCATTGTACTGATTGCTGTGTTTTCTAGTGGGATATGGTGTGCTAATGATTTAAATTGACATTAATGGATACTAATGTACTAATGTCAGTCAGCTGGTATTTGTACACCTATCGATATTGAGGGGTCTGGGAATATTTAAAGGGTTAGGGTTAAGTTTTTACTTCCTAGAACTCACTTTTTGTTGCTAAGCAATAAGAGAAAAACTTACTAGGAATTATGCTGCATGGTAACACTGCCAAGTTACCTTAATGAATGCTATTGTTATTTATTATGTTATTGTTATTATTTATTGGACAGCCTGTTAGAGTACTATTGACTGGTGCATTGTTAAGCTTATGCAAAGCCCTTTAAAATGTGTGTGGGTGTGTGCGTGTGTGCGTGTGTGCGTGTGTGCATGTGCGCGTGCCCACTGTAGACTGGGACTTCCACCGTCTTAGTCCAATAGGATTTCAGGGTTAGTCTGGGTCAAGCCAATTAGAGGTCTGGCATGCCATTCTCACACAGGCTCTCAGCCAATCACCGACAAGCACGTTACTGGCACTGTGTTAATGTATGTGTGTGTGTGTGTGTGTGTGTGTGTGTGTGTGTGTGTGTGTGTGTGTGTGTGTGTGTGTGTGTGTGTGTGTGTGTGTGTGTGTGTGTGTGTGCGCGCGTGTGTGTGTGTGTGTGTGTTGGCAGACAGTGCGGTCTGGTGATGAGAGGTGTAAAGGTTTGCCAGGGGCTAGGGAGTCACGCCATGGCTGGAAGTTACACACACAAACACACACACACACACACACTCCTGGACTTGCTGAACATGATTTCCCCCGGAGAGGTCCAAGTGTTGGACCAAGTTAAAACAAACTGGAATTAATATTACAAACTCAACTGCCATATAATGACAAGCTTAAAAAGTGACTTGTCAAGCTTCCTACCTTGGCAGATGATATTGCTGCTTTCAATGCTCACAACTTCACAACTTGTCTCAAGACATTTACTGAAACACAAGATGTAATGTTATCATGAATCAGGAGAATGTGCTTGATAAAACCTCCCAAGCGTTTATTTTTTACACATTCACAACTATTTCTTTATATATATCTTTTTAGAAACATTGAATACAATATAGTGATTTATTTGATGTCACTAAAAACAAAACAAGAATGAATATAATCAGAGAAATCAGAGTGAAGATGCAGATAAATTAGCAGCTTACAGGTAATACTTCATAACATATGTCAATTGCACCTAGCAATCACTTCACCTCGACTCACCCCACACGTACATGTTGACACGCACACACACAGTAGTGCATGTGTGTCATCTGTGTCACATACACACACGTACAGTATAAGATCACATGAACACTCACACCAGGATACCTGACCTCCAACTGTGTTGATGAGATTTAATTTACTATTTGCACACACACCACGCGCACACATATGCAAACATACACACACACACACACACACACACACACAGCACATCTACTGTAAAATACAACAAATGTATAGACCTGGTAAAATCCTTGTTATAATTACAATCCTGAACAGTGGCCAAAATACAAATTTTACTAAATAGATGGTGGGCAGGTACATTATTTATTTCTAACACATTTTTCTTATTTCATCCCTCTGCATTCCTTTTCACACCATGCAGCTCTTTCAAAACCCTTCAAAGGTCTTTGTGTTATTAATAAATAATACTACAAAACTTTTATTTGCTTTAGTGTCTGGAAAGTTGCTCAAATGTATTATTATCTGAATTCCTAAGAAATTCCTGATTTGTTTTTGGAGATCTACAGTTTTCATTGGACAGCAACAATATTATTCCTCTTTTTATTTAGGCCATCAAACCATGGGAATGTGATTAATGTCAGGCAGCCAGGGTGCACTTGCACACGCACACACACACACACACACACACACACACACAAACACACATCCTTCGCTGTAAACTGAGCCCAACGTAATCATAATGATAAAGCAGATTGCCTTAACACACAGATGGGCCTCCCAACAGCTCTGTGTGTGTGTGTGTGTGTGTGTGTGTGTGTGTGTGTGTGTGTGTGTGTGTGTGTAGACAACGCTGATTGGATTGCAGATTTATAGAAGAGGATTAGTGCTGGAGCGAGAGAGAGAGAGGGAGAGAGAGAGAAAGAGTGTGAGAGGTTCAGACATCTCACCTCTCATTAACTTCCACCCCCTTCACCTCAACTCCCCTCACACTCAGTCCCAGACACACACACACACACACATAAAAACACACAGTAAGGCCTTGTGTCCATCCAGCACCTCTCTTTTTTTTGCAACCAGCCACTTAGACATGACTCCTGCTATTGAAATTGTCTTTCCAGGCTGAAGTATTATTTAAGTCCTAGCACTGGGAATTCTCAGTGCTAAAAACACGCTCAGCTCATTGAGCTGTCAGGAAAACACAACAGTACGCCTTTTCATTATAAATCTTGTAAAAGCTAAGCTAGCGCTGTAAAGGCAGGCCCCGGTGGACGGCAGCTTAATGTGGATGCATTACAATGCAGCTGAATAGTTTGAAGCCTAAAAGTTTACTGAAGGATGTATTTTGGAGGGAGTGATGAGAAGGACACATTTTTTAGAGATATTGTTTATTTGAAAACATGCTTTACCAACGCATGATGTCATGCCAAAAGCATGAATTGAATTGAATTGAATTTCGAGGGACAGAAAGAGAGAAAGGCAGAGGGGAAAGGTAAAGAAACAGAGGGAAAACGCAGACAGGAAGAAAAACAGAAACTCAAAACGAAAGACTGACAAAGACAGAACAATAAAATGGAACGATAGAAAGACAGACAGAGAGAGACAAGCAGACAGACGGAATGTAACGAGGACAGACAGGCAGGCAGACAGACAGAAACGGACAGAGACAGTGGGCACTCCAGCAAACCTGATTATGACTGGATGTGAATTAGATTCCCTAACAGATGGTCCAGGAGAGAGGCTGTAAGGTGCTTCAGCCAGCAATGAGCAGAGGGAGGGAGGATGAGAGGGAGAAAGGGAGGAATGGCGGGAGAAGGGGGAGGAAGCGGGGTGGAGCTGAGAGGAGGGAGGAGAGAAAGGAAGGTAGAGCAGGCATGGAGGGAGAGGAGGTAAGCGTCGACAGCAGCTTGTGTCAGAACTGATAGTCAAATCAATTCACTTCAAAGGGGTTTTATTGGCATGGTGAGATGCATTTACATTCCCAAAGCATGAGGAAGACAATACGCTTACATGGATATATAACCTATTTAGCTACGAAGACTGATATGAACAGATATTGGTATGATTCTGCACAACTCATAATAAACCTGAAATAACTATTAACTGAGAGAGATATCAATCAAATCAAATACCACATTTTAGCATTTCACCAAGGGAAACATGAAACATAAAATGCATCACAAAAACCTGCCCAACACCGTTTGGAACAGCAAACGTAAAAGCTTTCCACGCACTGCTATTGTGTTACATCAATCGGCAATAGAGAGTATAGGAACAGACGTTTATGTGAACATATGAATACATTTTTAAGTTTCAGCGATGGCGGATATGTGGGATATGAGGCGAGGACGTGTAATTCTGTTTCTGGGTTATTTATGTGCAGAATGAACACAATCTGCCGCGTTTGTCTGTGGCCTTTCTCAGTGGCCAAGCTGTGTTCACTGAGTCTGCACATTATTGTACATACTCTCTGCTTCTCTCTCTCTCTCTCTCTCTCTCTCTCGCTCTCTGTCTCTCTGATGGATAGGTGTAAATCAGTACAATCCTGTAGTGACAGCCCAATTTCCCCAAATCTGATCTGCTTAAAGAATGCAGCTTTGGCACTCCACTTGCTCCTCCTCTCCTCTCCTCCTCCTCCTCCTCCTCTCTTCCTCATTTCTCCTTTGCTGTCCTCTCCTTCCCTCTCTTCCTCATTACTCCTTTTCATTCGTCTCCTCACCTCTCTCTCCTGTTCGTCATTTCTCCTTTCCTCTCATCTCTCCTGCACTCTTCTCTCTTCCTCATTTGTCCTCTCCTCCCCTCCTCCCCTCTTCCTCTCCCCTCACTCTCTGAAATCCAGCAGTCTACCCCATCATTTTACTGCACTCTCTCCATCTCTATCTCTCCCTCTCCTCTCTTTCACAGTATTGTCGTATCTCTTTTTTCCTTCTCTCTTTCTATTTCCCTCTCCCTCCATACCTCCCTCCCTCCCTCCTTCCTTCCCATGTCACATTTGAAAGCCCTGTCATATTTACTAGAGTGGAAATCCTCTTTCACCATCTGCTTAATAAAATGTGTTTTTAATCCGACGGGGGCTATTTTTTTTTTCAACACTTGTTTTATTATACTTATGTGCAATTTCATTTGATACGGCACCTGGCCCGGTCCTTATCTGTCTGTGTGTGTGTGTGTGTGTGTGTGTGTGCTTGTGTATGTGTGTGTGAGTGAGAGAGAGAGAGAGGACCGCAGTAGATTGAGGAAGTCCAGGGTTTATTTGTGTGTCAGCCACAATGGCGAGTGTCGGTGAGTGTTTGGAGGGGTCGTTGCACCCCTAATGCCTGGCGATAACACTGCTAATCCACACATACACACACCCTCCCACACACACACACACACACACACACACAAAGAGAGAGAGATGAACGTAGCGACTTTGATCGAGTGACCTTTCCTTTATAAAAGGAACCAGCCTACAATTTATATCCCTTTATATCCCTTCACCGCCGTTTCACACTAATACCACGTGAATAAGCAGTGTGAAAATGTGACCATTTACATCTAATAAAATGTACGTATGAATCACTGTTAACAAAATCTATTTTTTCATTACATATTTTTAAAAGAAGTAGGATTGTGGACGCCCCACATTTTCTTGAAAAGGTTTAGGTAACAAGACGGCGGTACAAGGCTGGAGATCTTGAGCTGTTTCACAAGTACATGGTGTGTTGAGCCCGCAACTAGAAGCAAATGAATCATTCAAGATGTAGTAATTGATTTGTAGCAAAGAAATCATTCCATTAATTTACTGTAGTATAGATAGTTTGTGTTTTCTGTATTGCCGGCGTGAGGTACGCTGGATGGAGTTGAGATGTTACGGAGGTTTCAAGCACTGTTCTTAGAGAGGGCAGCCACCACCCTTACAGATACAATGACACACGGCAGATAAAGCAGACAGAAAGAGGCGGAGGAAGAGAGAGGGAGGTAGAGAGAAAGAGAGAGAGAGAGAGAGAGACGTTGTGACAAAGATAATGCCTGGCAGCAACACACTTATCAGCTACAGCTCTGCAAGAAAATGACCTAAATCATCAAGATTCCCATCTGAGACACACGCGCACACACACACACGCGCGCACACACACACACACACACACACACACACACACACACAAACATACGGTTAGTAGTGAACTGCCTTCCCATTCAGCTCTGAACAAGCACACCTTCTTCATATTTTTCCACTTAAACAACTACCCCACCACAAGATGACTCTCAAATTTAACTCAGCCCCTATAGAGGCCAGGTATAAATGTGAGAGGGGAGGAAAGGGAAGGTTACTCCTTGTTACTTTGTAGAATCACCTTGTAATTTCAGAGAAGAGAAATAGAAATAGACTGGCTCAAAATGACAGCGCTATAATATGTCTGAAGACACGTGAAGTGTATTGATATCACTAGACTCAACATGATATTCCATCATAGTTTGCCGTCTCCCGTTTGGAAAGCACATAATTCTTAATCAATAGTGTTTCGCTGAGCTTGCCCAGTGTGAGCTGTCTCCCACTGTTTATCCATTCACATCTATGAAAAGTGTGCACACGTGTATTTGTGCGTGTGTGTGCGCGTGTGCGTGTGTGCACAGTTTAAACCCTAGGATGCATCATAACAAAGCTATAGCCCCACTAGTGCTTTTCTGTAAGTGTCTCCCAATTCACTTCACACTTCATGTGTGTGTGTGTGTGTGTGTGTGTGTGTGTGTGTCACATTAAGATGCATACACACACAAACACAAATATATACAGAGACAGACACACACATATTTTCTCTCCTCTCCCTGTCTTTATAGCCAGACAGCCCATTGGACAGAATGTGTTTTAGCCATTATCACATTGATTGTATGTAATCAGGGGTTTATTCTGCAGCCAATGAAGTGAATTACAGGTTTCCTGCCCGACTAACACTGTAACAATTGATCTGCTCCCTGGTGTGTGTGTGTGTGTGTGTCTGTGTCTGTGTGTGTGTGTGTGTGTGTGTGTGTGTGTGTGTGTGTGTGTGTGTGTGTGTGTGAGACAGGGTGTAAGAGGTGTAAGATGTTTGGGTGTGTGTCAGGGGTGTGGGTGTATGAGACAAGAAGAGAAACAGTGAGAGTGTGTATGTGTCTTTGTGTGTGTGTGTGTGTGTGTGTGTGTGTGTGTGTGTGTGTGTGAGAGAGGCAGAAAGAGAGAGAGAGCGAGTGCTCACAGTAGGAGACAGAGTGGTTTAGATTGACTGTCGCTGTGGGAATTATATTATTTTTTTCATTCCCTTCTATCCCTGAAAACAACTATAATCATCTACACACTGTGAGTCTATGGAGCTAAACTCAAACACAGACACGCACACACACACACACACACACACACACACACAAACTCTCTCTCCCTCGCTGTCTAAACCATGCATACACAAAAAATGTATACACTTTACACTACACACAATACACATGCACATACACATACACAGGGATAACAATTATAAGCATTCACAGAAAAATGGCACCGAGAATAATACACACCATCGCATGGATAATGATATTCATACACACACACACACACACACACAACTAGAGCCCTATGGCCAGTGCTGTATTCAGAGTTCCTATAATTCACTGTGAAGAAAAACACTTGTTTATCTGTGTGTGTGTGTGTGTGTGTGTGTGTGTGTGTGCGTGTGTGTTTGTGTCTCTGTCTATTGTTTTCCATGTCCCTGTCCTATAATTCAGCCGCCAGAAAATACAAAGTGTGTTTCCGCTGTAATTCTCTACAACAACAACAGTCACCTACTCCTTTTGAATCGATTTGTACAACTAACAAGTCAAGTCTGTGTGTGTGTGTGTGTGTGTGTGTGTGTGCGTGCCCACGTCCCTGCGCGCTTGTGGGTGCATGTATTGAACTAACAAGTTGACAAACAGTTCAACAATCCTCCACAGATAGGAGAGCATTGAAAAGAGAGTAAAAAGTAAAATAGAAACGGAGCAAAGAAACAAAAACACACACGGGGGTGTGGGGGCTGAAAAAGCAATTCAGTTTATTGATGAAATCATCCTATTCATCTGACTATGGAAATGTAAATGCATTTTGCTCCTATTCCCTTCCTACCTCCATTCTTTAATTCAATGTATTTTCTTTCCATCCCCCTTTTCCTTCTTCCCTCCTTCCTCCACTTTCTCTCCATCCCAAGGCGTTGCCGGTATCTAGATAGAATTGTGAATTCTTTTTTGCTTATTGGACTGTGTTCTTATCAGCGTCGGGAGCACAATGCTTGGTGTGATGGAAAGGTATTAGCCAACCTGCGTTAGCTACGTTGTCAGCACTTCTCCTTTCTCTCTCTCTCTCTCTCTCTCTCTCTCTCTCGCTCTCTCTTGCTACCACTCCTCTTTTCTCTCCCTTTTTCTTCTCTCCTCTTGTTCTGCTTTCTCGTCCATCGCCTCCTCTTGTTTTGCGCTAATAATTCTTTCTTTTTACCACGGCATTGTGGTCTTCAAGAGCCAAATTCAGCGAGGATAACCGGAAGTCATGGTGCACTAAAAAGCATTTTGTAAAAATCAGTCAATCAGTCTGCTATTTGTTTAGCAGTATATAGTTACTAAAAACAAGTAAAAGTTGTATTATTGTCTCATTTCTCTCCTCTTCTCTTCTCTTCTCTTCTCTTCTCTTCTCTTCTCTTCTCTTCTCTTCTCTTCTCTTCTCTTCTCTTCTCTTCTCTTCTCTTCTCTTCTCTTCTCTTCTCTTCTCTTCTCCCTGCATCTCAACTGCCCTAGAGGGGACAAAGTTTGGAGTTGTTTAAAGATCAGTGTGTGTTTATGGCTGCCGTCTAGTGAGGCGATTGTGCAGTGATTGTATATAATAAGAGAGTGAGACGACCCACAGAAAGAGAGAGTGAAGTGACACAAGGGAATAGGAGAGAGAGAGAGAGAGAGAGAGAGAGGCAGAGAGTAGTTGGTCTAATACGATGATTGTATGTTTGTCCGTGCCAGTTGTCAGGGCACTGCATCAGCCCACTGCTCTAATGACAGCTTGTCATACCAAAGTGGCCCACCTCCCCTCAAAACACACACACTCTTTCTTTCTTTCTTTCTTTCTTTCTCATATATTCCTTTATTTCTTCCTTTATCACTTCCAGGAACGGAAGAAAAAAAGGAAAAAAAGAAGGAAAAGAAAGACAAAATGACAGGGATCGAGGTGGAAATGGAGACAAGGGGAGATGGTAATCTCTCTGGTGTGTGTGTGTGTGTGTGTGTGTCCTCCCTGAGTAAGAGGCAGGTAAATAGTCCTCCTGAATATTTGATGTCTGTGGGGACTAAACGGTCTGTACTGTCCCCTTGTTCAGGCTGTTTGTGTGAGACAGTCTCATGTCTAATTGGTGTTGAGGACTGTCAGGTCAGGGCTTGGAAGGAGGGTACAAAACATTTTTACAAAGTTGAATCAAATGAGCTAGCTCTGAATCCATTCACTACGATTCACTATGAAAGACTTAAGGTTAGTTAAAAGAAGCTAAAAGAATCGGTCCTTCCACCACTAATATAGCACTCTGGATGATCCTTTGCACTTTGCACCGAAGGACATTCTTTATGTTATATGTTGTATATGTGTATCTTGTATAACCAATGACAAAATATGAGGAAACCAAGAATTTGTTTGCTGTCTGCTTTGTTAAATAAATGAATAACTTGCAACAAATGCAACCTCTTTTCATCAAATAGAGGGACAGGAACGGTAAATACAAAAATCTGCTGAAGTTTAAATCAGGATGTTCTCGCTTTCATTTGATCTCATTAAAGAACTTAAAAAAGAAAACCAAAAGGAGATAGATACTTTCTAAAACAGAATTAAGATAACAGCAACAACAACAAAAACTGATGACTTGCTACCTCCTCTAAGTTTTTATAATCATTTTAGAAGATGCTGCTTTTCCACTGAAGCGCATTAAAATGTACCAAATACAGGATGGAAATGAGATTCAACCCCCTTTTCTTCTAACAGAATTAAGCAAAACAGCCAATACAAAAATCTGATGACTTCACTTCTTTGTGATGCTGTAATCTTCTTGTAACGCGCTGCTCATGTTTTTGAACCCCTCGTGAAAATGTAAAATTAGAGGGGAAAAAATACACTCAAGCATTTTCCTCTCAATAAATCTCTTTAAACACATGAAAACATAAAGAATTGATAAAAAAAAAAAACAGACCCAACCATTTCCTTCTTTTTCCATATTGGTCTGAAGAGCAGACAGGCACAATAAGAGCGCCCTTTCAGCACTGAGCCGTCGCTATATAGAGCCATAATTATACTGATAACATACATACATAAATGCATTCAACCTCTCACTCGCCGCAGCGCACTGGCTGTGATTTCTTAATCTTCTCCCCTCTACTCCTCTGCACGCATGTCTTCGTTTTATTCTTTTCATTCCTCCCCCTCCGACTCCCATTATTTTTCATTCATAAGCAGGACGAGAGAGAGAAGAGAGATGATAGAGGGGAGAAAAAGAGACCGGAGAGGGAGAGGGAGACAGAGAGCAACGAGGAGGAATGGGAGAGGGAGAAGAAAAAAGAAAGATAGATGAGAAATTGAGAGAGAGAGCGAGAGAGAGAGAGAGAGAAGGAAGGAAGGAACGAGCGGGGGGAAACAGGGAATAAGGAAATCATCTGAGATCTTTTGGCACTTAAACTCTTTCACTTAATGGTACTCAGAGGGATTGACGGTTGAAGGGAGGGCCAAAAAAGAGTAAAAAAGAGCAAAGAAAAAGACAGATTAAATCATCACTGTCACATCATCTACTCAAATAGGTCTGCTCTCCTCGTCCCTGTCTGTCACCACAGGCTTTTCTCTTCCTCCGCTAGGATGTGTAGACAAACCTGTTCCATCTCTCTCTGTCCCATCACCCCATCTACATTCCTTCCTCTCTTTCTGTCTGTCCTTTTTTCTCTCTCCTCTCCTCTGTCTTCCGCAATCGCCTCTCTCTATCCCTCCATTTGTATCCTGCCCCTTGTCTCTCTCTTTCGCTCTCTCTCTCAAGTAATGGCCCACCTTAGCATCTGATTAATGGATTTATAGACAGTGGTGAATACCATAGGCCACAATTAATGGAGTCGCAGAATTAGAAGGACTTGCAGTGAGAGGGAATAAGGGAGGGAGGGATGGAGAGAGAGAGAGAGAGAGAGGTAAGGATTCAAATTATAATCTGGGTCTCTCTGGGGTGATATATGCACACGTTGCCACACCACGGAGACACCGACTGCAAATAAACTTCTCCATACCGCAAGCACACACGCAAGAAAACACACACTCTCACACACACACACACACACACACACACACACACACACAGCCACCCTGGGCTCGCTATAAACATTGCTCAACACAATGTACGCCCCCACCAGCCGAGGCAGTTAGACACAGATGATCACACACACACATCAGTCCGGCGCATCTGATCCCAAACAAAAAAACAACTGAATTTACTGTCTAGAGAGAGAGAGAGAGAGTTGAGGCCACTGTGTGGGTGAGGTTGAGGGCCAAAGAGAGATGAGGGGTTGAGAGGGATAAAATGAGCCGGGGGGGGGGAGGAGAGAGAAAAAAGGTGAAGGAAACACAGCCGAGGTGGTTCATAACTTTCATGTGACATGATGAAAGGAACGGTTAAGGAATGCACTGACTTTGCATCATCTCGCTGTACATCAAATACATACACAGGTGAAACTGCTTCTCTCTTTTTCCCCATTCTGTCTGTCTCTCGCTTTGTCCCCCTTTCCGTCGCTTCTACGACCCCCACCGCCACACACACACACACACACACACACACACCGTTCTCTGTCAGGCTCTGTCGGTGTTTTATGGGTCCCTGTAGAACGGGGATCTTTTACAGGCCGGCTGGACTTTAGAAGCCCCTCGTTTAGCAGCATCCTGCCTTAATTAAAAACCCCTTTTGTGCTCTCTGCCTTTAACAATGAGAAGAGAGAGAAAGGAAGAGGGGGTAGGGAGAGACGAGGGGAGAGAAATCGAGAGAGGTAATGCAAAGGGGGAGAAAGGGAAAGAAGGAGAGAGAGAGAGCGCGGGCGCAGATAGAGAGAGACAGAGGAAGAAAGATGGAGAGAGTGCAGCGGGAGAGAGGGAGGAACAGAAAGCGAAATAGAGAGAGAGATGGTAGTGAATAGGAAGTGATAGGAAGACAGGCAGATAGATAGAGAGGTAGACAAAGGGAGGGATGGAGAGATATGGACAGAGAGGAGATAGCTGTTAATTACAACTGCCATTAACAAGACACCAGTCAGCCTCCTCGGGGAGAGCGGAGAGGAGGAGAGGAGAGGGGGATGGGAGAGAGGAGGGGAGAGAAAGCAGAGGAGAGGAAGGAAGACAGTTTGGCTGAATAGGAGAAGAGACCGTTCAAAAAGGTTTTCTTTTTCAGCTTGTATCTACTCTGTGTGTGTTTGGATGTATGACTGTATGGATCTCTGCCTGTGTATGTGTGTGTCTCCATATTTGTATGTGTGCGTATGTGTATTTATGTGTGTGTGTGTGTG
Organism: Hoplostethus mediterraneus; assembly: GCA_034670385.1. Taxonomy (NCBI): domain Eukaryota; kingdom Metazoa; phylum Chordata; class Actinopteri; order Trachichthyiformes; family Trachichthyidae; genus Hoplostethus; species Hoplostethus mediterraneus. The sequence goes on from JAXDDW010000004.1 coordinate 14,992,436, forward strand.
TGTGCGTGTGTGTGTATGTGTGTGTGTGTGTATGTGGCTGTCTTTGGGATGATTGAGCAGCAGAGAGGCTGCTTACTGATTACCTTCATGTAGAACAAGCTGCTATTGACTGGAGAGTGACGGATGGCCAACGGCCCTGTGTGTGTGTGTGTGTGTGTGTGTGTGTGTGTGTGTGTGTGTGTGTGTGCGTGCATGAATGATGTTACAGATGCCTTAATGCTTCTTACTTTTACTCATACTCTTTCCCTAACTACCCACAATCTCCTTTTCTATCTTCATGTCTGTTTCTCAGTTTTTTTGCATCTCCACCTCCTCTCTCACCTTTCTTTCTTTCTCTCTGCCTCTCCCTATCATTCCTCTTATTTTTTTATGAAACATTCACACAATAACAAAATGTGATGGATGGATTGTGTGCGTGTGTGTGTGTGTGGGGTTTGTAGAACTTGTCAGCTTCCATGGAGAAGCAGAAATCCATCATAGAAAGTGACAGTGAGGAAATACGACAGCATTAGAACAAATGATTGTTATTATCAGAATTAGCCTGCTTCCACCCGGCAACGGCCCTCATTCATCAATAATGATGTATGTTTGCAATTTTTGTTTGCAATGTGTTTAAAGTGTAGGCAACCTGCACTGTTCCTTGTGATGTTGTGAGTGTTCCCTCGGCTACTTAACAAAGATATTGTCTTTTTTATATGTCAGGTGTGATGTGAATGTGATGTTGGTGTCATTTTTAATGTAAGTTGTTCCCGAAGCACCGTTTTTCTTGCTGGTCCGCAGTACAGAAATACTGAATATTGAGAAAGCGAAAAATACTTAATACTTAATAATTGAATATTGTCTTCATTCTCTCAGGCTTCTCTGTGTAATATCCAGAAAGGAGCATCATTTTGAGTCCAGCTGTTTGAACCAGCTGTTCCATCTTGTTATTTCTAATATTTATATCTTTAAATCCTCTTTCCATCTCTTTCTCCTCCTCTCTCGCTCCTTCAGGCTTCTCTGCAGAATGTCCAGTAAGGAGCGCCACCTTGAGTCCAACTGTCCGTCCTCATACATAAAGACTGAGCCGTCTAGTCCTGCCTCCCTGACTGACAGCCTAAACCACCACTCCCCCGGTGGCTCCAGTGACGCCTCGGGCTCCTATTCATCCACCATGAACGGCCACCCCAACGGCTTAGACTCCCCAAGTCTCTACGGCTCCAACGCGGGACCCCTGGGTCCAGCTGGCGGCCCTGGATCAAAGCGCTACGAGGACTGTTCATCAACGATTGGGGAAGATTCACAGATTAAGTGCGAGTACATGTTGAATTCGATGCCCAAGAGGCTGTGCCTGGTGTGTGGGGACATTGCGTCAGGGTACCACTATGGAGTGGCGTCCTGCGAGGCCTGCAAGGCTTTCTTCAAACGCACCATTCAAGGTTGGCATCCACTCTCCGTGTCTGTGACTCTTATTCATCTCTCTCTCTCTTTGTTTAGTTTTGTCTCATTTACAATTTGAAGAAAACATCTTTACACAGTGATGGCCCACAACCATACCCAGGATTACAATGATTTAAATAGTTTCCATTGTAATTGTAATACTGTTTCTTCCAACATTTGTGTGTCTGAAGTAATTAATGTACATGAAGGCACATAAACGCAGCATGACAAAAGAATCCAGTGGAGGGTTTGGAGGTCAGAGGCTGAAGGTGAAGCTGGACAATCCCCAAATTAAGCTGAGTGGGGTCCTTTAAGAAGCATGACCTTTCACAGAAACACTGCACACATCCAGTCTAAAACGCAACCTCCTCTCTCTCATCCTCTGTAATTCAAACAAAATACACACACACACAAACACACACTCACTTCCTCAATGTATAGTATGTTCTCCTTCTCTCTCTCCTCTATTTCTCTCGCTGTCGTGCACACACAAACACAGACACACACACACACACACACACGCACATAAACGTCCAATCACTCACACACATGCACACCAACCCCCTGACAAACCCCTTTCACCCTCAACCTTGACCTCTTCTTGGTCTACAGCAAAGAGTAATTTCCAGGTAGTGTTTGCATCCCCGGATCTCGCTGCTAATGCTTCGTAGGAAGGGTGTTAGCTTTAAGCCTGTTGTCTAGGTGATAACCTAGGGTCAGACTAAGGTCAGAGGTGATGTCTAGAGGTCAGGAGTTCGGGTTAGAGGGGTAGAGGGGAGAGGGGATAGAGCAGTAATCCACATGATGAGAAGAGTACCAGGAATTAGGTTCAGTAATCCTTTGCTTGTGTCTTGTTAGGGATAGTACTAGTCTAGGGAATGTACCGGTATTTAGACTACGCTCTCCAGTTTTTGTGAGCATTTAGTGTAAACTCAACTCTCTTGATTACTAATGTCTCCTACATTTACTTTTCTAGATACAGTACGTATCAGTAAGTCAAGCAGACAGACAGACAGTTAGCTGACTGACTAGCAGATAGCAACCAGTCATCATCCATATATTCAAATCAGAGAGTAATTCATCTATCTGTCTGTCCCTCCGTCCAGCCACCTATCTGTTTCTTTTCCCTTTGATAAGCAGCCTTCTCAGTAAAGCCCCAGAGAGAGACGGGGGCAGTTGGAGTCTTAGATCCACTAGATGGTCACCACTAACCAGAGATGACCCTGAGTGTGTTATATTATGGGAGGGGATCACGACATGGTGCAATCCCGACAAAGAGATTGGAGCGCACGCAAGCAGAAATAATGGCAGAGACACACAGCAACACACACACACACACACACACACACACAAACTCACAATCTCATGGATGCACATTCAGACATGGACACCAACACACATGAATACATAGGGGTACAGATATACACACACACACACACACACACAACCTTGTAATCACTTTGTGTATAGGTTTACGTCAACTGTCATCTGTATAGTGTCTAATACCAGTTGACTAATTCTCCATTCCACATGTCTCATTTCATTTAGAGGGCTCGTTAAAGGTCACATAGGTGAGGACAGCGTTACAGATTAAATACAAGAGCTCAGCAAACCTATGGATATGATGCCGTGTCGACATCAGAGCCTCTTTGGAGTATGACCTTCATTAGATTTAGTACAATACCTCCCTCTCCCTCTCCCCTCTCCTCTCCCTCTCTCTCTCTCTCTCTCTCTCTCTCTCTCTCTCTCTCAACAAGGGTTTGGCAAGCTCAATGATAGGAGGTCATGTTGAGACAAAACCCTCGCTTTTCCTTTTAGTGGCCATGTTACAAATGACAGATAGGGAAGCCAGAGTTATGGATTATGGATTAAGACTTTGGCAAACCTAGCCATGGGGCGGACATGTTGTCACCAGAGGTCTTGATCAAATACAAGAGTTTAGTGAACCTAATGATGGCACGCCATGTTGAAACTGGACCCTCCACAGGAATACATTGAGGCATTGAATCTGGCAGTGCAGTGCAATTATTTATTATTTATTATTATATATATATTAACAAATGCCAGTAAGTATTTTTTACGTGTATGTGTGTAAAAATGTGTGTGTTTTTTGCAACCATGTTTGTGCTATAATCACAATGTTGTGGGGGAGAGTCTGGATGGTTATGTTCAGATGCAGGCTGAGCAGACTTGGATTCACTGGAACAAATGGGTCATGACATTATATTTGGCCCTCACACAAGCCAGACCCTTCCACGGACAGGCCTGTGTGTGTGTGTGTGTGTGTGAGTGTGTGTTAATTCATGTATATGAGCACAGGTTTATATGTGTGTCTGTGCACATATGCCTATGTTTATGTGTGTGTGTGTGTGTGTGTGTGTGTGTGTGTGTGTGTGTGTGTGTGTGTGTGTCTTGGCTGGAACGCGGGGCCAGACTCGAATGGGCAGCGGCAGACATATTGGTATGTTTCAACCCATTAGCCAATAAAACCGCAGGTAATCACCAAAAAAAACACCTCCAGCTGGACAGGGAGGAGAGGAGAGGAGAGGAGAGAAGAGAAGAGGAGAAATGGGGAGAGAAGGGGAGAGGAGAGGAGAGGAGAGAAGGGCACACCAAGAGTCTGGATAAACAATAAGCTGAGAGAGAGCTAGAGAAAGTGAGGAGATGGAGATGGGAAGGGAGGATTGGGCACAAGGATGTAGGAAGGAAATAGTAGTGTGTGTGTGTGTGTGTGTGTGTGTGTGTGTGCGTGTGCGCGTGTGTCTCAGCATGGAGGAAGTGGCTCTGGCAGCTGCTGTTGCTGTGGCGTCTGTCCAGCGACACCTGACAACCTGCATCTATCACTCCCTTATTGGGAGAGAGGTATAAAGGGGAGTGGGAAGAGGGAGAGAAAGGAGGGTAAAGTGCGGGAGAAGAAGAGATACGGGGATGCAAGAGAGAAAGGGGGATAGAGACGGAGAAGGAAAAAGTGAAAGTGATGTAAGGTAAGAATCGTAGCAACAGCAGCAGCAAAGAGGAAGGTATGAGGATTAAAGCAAGGGAGTCGACGAGAGAGTTGTGTTAGATAAGACAGATAAAGAAAAAATGTGGTCATTGTGTTGGATTAAAACAGATGAATTCATAAACAAACATGTTTGCAAAAATATTTTGAAGTAGTATAGGAAAGAGAGACTGGCGTAGTACGCAGTCCGCACAGTGGTGGACAATTGTCATACAGCAGGTGGACTCACACACATCTCTCAAAGGAGATTGCAAGGGATTTGAGACCCTCATATATCCCCCTCTCGCAAACTCACACACACACACACATACACGCACGTTACACATAGGAGCCTCTTAGCAGTGTCCATCTATCACTGTACATACACACACAGACAGGGACACATCCATACAGGTTACACAGGCATATAAGGGTGTAATATTGCATTATATGGGGCCCTCTAAAGTAAGCCCACCCAAACCCTCTCTGAATAGGAATATGTGCATCTAGCACTGTCCATACAAACCTGCCAGCGTGATAGACGGCAACGCTTTCTAGTGTACTTGAATTAGACCAAGGTTATTATTTTCACCAGGGGAGTGAGTTTAATGGACTTATATGTTATTAATGTCCATAGGTATTTATGTGTATTCCTGTGCAAACGAGCACTTTCAATGACTTCCAAGTTATTCTTATTTTTGTGGCTATCTAGTTATTTATTCAGCAGTATTTTCTTCGTGGAGATTAACACATTTAGCCTTGCTAAAGTGATATCACCGGCTTTCTACAGTAGTTATCCATTTAGCAAAGTTATCCATTTAGCAGCGCTAGCCTGCTTAGCCTAACAAGCTCTGTTACTAACTACTCATTGAGCAGTGCTGATTTAGTGCTAGCTAACTGTGTCTCTTAATGGCCATATCTATCTGCTCCTCCTGTATCATTAGCATGTAATGCCTGGGTGTAAGCTAACCAGTCCCATTAGTAATGTCCATTAAGTTATAGGGTTCCCCCAGCTTTTAGCATGTTTAGGCTTTACGCAAGCTAACAAGGCCCATTAATGACATCTTGTTACCCATTAAGTAGTGTTTGAGCGTTTAGCCTTTTCCCTTGCTAACTAGCCCTCTTAATCAGCTCAGTAATGAGAAAACATCCTCTCCCTAGCAGCAGTCAATAGTAATCACTGTTTACTCTGTTTCACTGGGAGATGCATTGGCTTGCTGCGACGCTTTCTATCGTAGTTGTCGAGAGGGTAAGGGGGGATAGGTAAAAAGGAGGGAGGAAAAGGAAGATATGAAGGCAAGAGAAAAGTGTTTCACAGGAAAATGTGTTGGCTATATAGGGGAATTCTATCCAGTCATTAAAACTGTACTCAAGATGCCATCTGGTTCACACCTCAACACCGCTCCAACTGTCCTGAACAGGCCAAACTGTGCCACAAGTTCATAACTGCGCTGTGCTTCTGAGCTTGGTGGATATGGAAACAGCATGGGGAGGGCATGAGGGGAACTGGAGGAGGAGAGGGCGGTCGTGAATGAGAGCGTAAAGGAGGGAAGGGAAGGAAAACAGGAGGGTAGAGAGGTAAAGTTGGGAAGAGGGTAGAAAAATAGGAGAGACGGAGGACAAGGACAATAGTAAGAGGGGAGAGAGATAGAACGAACGATGGTGAAAGGATGGCAGAAAAACGTTTTTATGAAAAGTTACCCCACCTTAAAATAAGTTGATAAAGAAAAAGAGAAGAGGAAAAGAGTGAGAGACAGTGGGCAATTAAAGGGAAAAATAAAGCTGAAGCTTCTTACAGTCTAAGGCCAGCGCTGTGAAGTTAATAGACTTAGCTAATAAACTTTAGCCTCAGCTCTGCTTTAGTGGTAGGGTGAGTCTATTGGGCCTAAGCACGCAAATCAGCTTTCTATGGCCAATACACACAAGTGCACGCTCGCACACATACACACAAGCACATCCTCATAGACACATTAGCTTGAAGACACACAAGTGCATCCTTTTTCTCTTGATGTGTCCATATCTCTCTAGGTCTCTTTTCACATCTCTGCCTTTCTATTTTTCCATCTCTGTCTCTCTCAATTAGATTTTTTTTTGCCAAACCTGGCAGTTCTCTACTTCAATTAAAAATAAATAAATAAATACTTTGTAATCACTGCGTACACTTTCAAAACAATTAAAATCCCAACATACAAAGAACAGTGCCTTAACACACACACACACACCACACACACTCTGATCTACAAGACAGCAGATCGGCTGGCCAGGGGTCGGTAAACATGTTGTGGGCTTAATGATTGGTCTGCACCCGGTCGCTATGCCAACAAGAGGCAATCTCAGGGTCAGATGTCAAACATGGAGTTGAACCTTGGGCAGTTGAACCCTGAGCCACACATGCATGCTCACCAGCCTGAGGTCTCCCAAATGGGTCTGTCTTTATGGACATATCTGTTAATGGTGCATTTTGAAGTGTAGTGTGTGTGTGTGTGTGTGTGTGTGTGCGGGAGTGTGCGTGAGTGTGTGACTGAGTGTGTGGGTGTGGTTTATCTTTGATAAAGAGCTCAGGCAGTTGATTAATCAGATCAGTAGTCCCTTCCTGCTGTCCACTGGAAGAGCAGAAGGACACACACACACACACACACACACACACACACATATAAAACATAGTGAGATTATGAGGTAACTGAGCCCATTCTCTCATGACATGTATTTCTCTCTCTCTATCTTTACCTATTTTCACTTGCCTTCTCTGGCTGTGTGTCCATCTATCTGTCTGAAATCAAACATTTGTCTCCCCACATGTCTACATGCTACATTGAGTGCAGCTGTCTTTCTGTCTATCTGCCCGCCCGCCCGCCCGTCTGTCAATCTATCTGTCTAAAATGAAACCTCTCTTTCTGTCTCCCAACATGTCGTGCCACAGGCAACATAGAGTACAGCTGTCCGGCCACCAATGAGTGTGAGATCACCAAGAGGAGGCGTAAGTCCTGCCAGGCCTGCCGCTTCATGAAGTGTCTGACTGTGGGCATGATGAGGGAAGGTAAGGGAAAAGGTCTCATCCTCATCTTTCTCTATTAAAGGTGCTACGTGTAGAATTTTAACATCAATAAATCATTACAACATTCATTTTGAGACATTAGCAATCTTGCTGTTAACAAAAACAAGGCCATCGCCAAGAGGATCGGCAGCCTCTACCGGCCTCTACATTTGATTGTGTGTGCCACCGGGTCGGATATGACATATGACTGTATGACAGTTAATTTGACAATGATATATTGATGTTTAAAAATGCTACACATAGCATGTCTAAGAAAATTTGCTCTGTCTTTACATCATTTTTCCTCTTTCTGTCTCTGTTGTCAATCACAAAATGGATCATGCAGACACAAACACACACACACACACTTTCAGACACTAACTTCATCTATTTTTACTTACCTGCTATGAGAGAAAGATAATAGCCACACTCTTATTTGCCCATTTTATTGCTCCTACATATACTGGCAGTCCTTTGTTGTGCGATATCAACTGCCCACACAACACCACTTTGGTTAAATACAGTCACTCTTTCATTTTCACACTCCCTCCTTCCCTCTGCCCCTTTATCTCTCAATCGTCTTCCCACCTCTGACCTTTCTACTCCCACTGCATTCCCCACGATGAAAGGAGGGAGGGGAGGAGGGAGGAATGAAGAGGAGGAGGAGGAGGAGGAGAGAGAGAGAATGAGGAAGAGGGAGAGAAGAGGAGGAAGGGGATGGGGAGGGAGAGGAGATTGATTTATAGGAGCAGAGGAGAGGGAAGACCGGGTGGGGGGGAGGAAGAGAAGTAGGGAGTGGGGGTGAATGAAGCAGAAAGTGAGGGGTGGATAGAGAGGAGAGGAGGAGGGTCAAGGTGGTAATTGATGGGAGACCTGCCCCACGGCCCCATCCTTACAATGGTCAGGGCCCACGCCTCTGCCTCTGCCTGCCATCCCTCCCTCCCTCCCTCCATTCCTGTCTTCATCTCTCCCTCAGTTTCTCCCGCTGCATATTATTGTACTGTTCTTTTTTTTTTCTCCAGTCTTTCATCCCTTCATCCATCCATTCTTCCATCCATTCACTCCTCTCTGCATCAATACCTCTCCTCCATACCTGCATCTATCCATCCTGTGTACAATCATGTATGAAAACCATCATACTCTATGGATTGAGATAGATAATGCAACCATTGTTATCATGGCTGTTGATACAAATGTTTCCTCACCATTTACCCAGTTGACAACTTCTTAAAATCAGGGTTCCCACCACTTATGAGTTTTCCTTGAGTCGCTTCCATTACATTAAAATATTATTATTGGTTTTGTACACTTCTAAAAACTTCCATGATATTCCAGAAATCCCAGGAGCAATGGGAATCCTGTAAAATGTTGCAGTGGTACTATGGGTAAATAAACAAAACTGTATTCTCTCAGAAGCAAGCTGATCTGATCTAAAGAGGAAAATGTTAGGAAAACTGTTCACTCTTAACACTTGCAAAAACATGTGTGTTCACAACTCCACCCCTCTTCCTCTCTCCCCCTCCCTCCCTCCCTCCCTCCCTCCCCCTCCCCTTAGCCATCAGGTGGAACTCACTCTGACATTCTCTTTCACAGCCTCAGAGGTTGACCCCTTCCCTACACACACACACACACACACACACACACACAAGCCTTACAAATACCTGTGGGCCCCGTCACTGCTTCCTCTCTCTCTCTCTGTCTCACACACATACACACACACACACACACACACACCCAACAAGCTGCTGTCGTGGCATTTGTTCTCCCAGTTGATCTGACATCGGCAGAACCTAGATCTCATCTCCTGTTTTGTCTTGTGTGTGTGTGTGTCAGTGGCAGCTCCCATACTCTCGCAATGCCTCAGACTGCATCCCCCTAATGGACCTGTGTGTGTGTGTGTGTGTGTGTGTGTGTGTGTGTGTGTGTGTGTGTGTGTGTGTGTGTGTGTTGATATGTCTTTGTCTGTGTGAAGTGTCGTGTTCTCTCCTGAGTAGGCAAACAAATAGCAGTCTTTTGTTGGTACTGCTTCCCTGATCCACACACATACATCACACACACACATATATATCACACATATGCACACACACACAAACACACAGGCCCACACACATACATCAACATGACAGACCACAACCACCCCATTTGTTGTGCTGGGTGTGAATTTAATACAGGAGGTCCTGCTCTACATATGAATAAGGGTCATTTAGAAAATGGATACATCCATTTTCTTATTTTTTGTCATTTCCCTCTCTCTTTTTTCACCCCATAGGAAACTGAATTTGAAAAAAATCAACAACTATAAAATGGAGCCATAGGAGTTCCTAATATGTTTTAGTTTCTATTGTATTTTTTTAAGAACTGGAGCACACTGCAGATAGAGTAAATATCTTCACATACCTTCATCCTGTCTGCAATTGAATAAATCCATTGATGTCAAATAAATGTCTGAAATTAACAATAATAATAATAATAATAATAATAGGAAATGAGTTATCCTTTTGTGAGCTGAAGTCCCCACTGTCCCCAATTTGTTTTAATTTGATGCTATCAATCATTTTGTAAGACAAGGTTTCACGTTCTTCAAATGCTGTGCGTGTCACATATCAGCATTCTATATATTCTATAAAATATCTCATATTAGAACAAAATGTTTAATTGAGTTACAATCAGGTGTTGTGGTGCATCTTATTGAGGGACATTCTCCGGTGGATGAATCCTACTGTATATATTATGTAACTCTGTCACAGCTGGCTGGTTACATGAGAAACAGAACAACAATGTACAGTATAATGACAATGTGGGGTCAATATTATATTAGCCTGTTATATGTGGGGGACTTGGCCTACTGTGTTTCATGCAGCCCTTCTGGGTGTTAGCATCATTGCAGCAGAAATGCATAGATGATAATGGTATGTGGCTAGTTCAGTTAGCGTCAGAGCTAACTGTGGTTGTCAGGGGCTAGCTCACGGGAGAAAGGTGAAGATAAAGAGGTAGGGAGGGTGGGGTGGAGGACAGGGGGGTGGGTGTGTGTGTGTGTGTGTGTGTGCTGTAGTTTACCCCTCAGGGCAGGATCTGCCTCAAATTAGCCCTGTCGCCCTGGGAGACACAGGGGGTGAGAGGGAGTGAGGTAGCAAGGAAGTGTGTGAAAGAGGGAGAGAGAGAGAGAGAGAGAGCAGTGGTAGGACCAGAGGGTTAGTAAGACAAATCATAGTTGAGCTGTTCCCTCCAGCCCATACATCTTCTCTTAAACACGCACCCAATCATATGAACGAACACACACACACACCATGCCCCCCAAACCCCCCTTCTCGGTTAACACAACCTCATGAAATATAGTATATATAGTCTTTCAAGTGCCCAGCCAGTCTTTACTACCTACACACGATTGAAGACAGAGAACCACTGTTTGGTACTGGTAAGGAGTTTACTTAGTATTTGCCATGGAGAGAGGAGATGTTATCTCATCGTTGCATTTAGGTAATTGAATGTGAGAAAACAATGAATCACAAAAATCAGGAGAGGAGAGGAGGAGAGAGGAGAGATGCAACTATTCCATAAGCTTAAGAAGAGAGGAATAGATGGGTGGGGGGTTATGCGAAGGAAGGAGCAGACGTGGGGCCACCCACCAATATGTAGCAGCTAATTTCTGGAGCAAGGCAATTAAAAGGCCTGACTATATTATGAGAACTTCCCCTCTGGCAATGGCTGTCTGTCCATTTTTAATGAGGTCATAATGATGCGTCAGCTGAAGACTGAAAGGTCACAGGGGCGGGGCTTAACTGCCCAGAGAGGGGAGGGAGAGGGAGCAAGAAAACGGGGGGCATTGTTGCAGGTAAAGACAGGATCAGATGCAAAATCAATGAGATACGATGAGAACAAAATAAATTAAATACAAATGCTAACTTCAGAAAAACATCACCACAACTATGAAAAAAAGGAGCAAAAGTAAACTTCCTGTAGCTGTCACAATAAAGCAAAAACACAGATCAGAAATTTGAACATGAGACTAATGAAAGGTTTTTAGCACACAATCCAGGAGCCATATATATATATATATATATATAATATTGACATATTTTGTTCACTTACAACATAACCTTCATGAAAACATGTCTTAGGAATCATGGATGTGTTATGATTTCAAAATGAAAACCTCCATCTCTATAATGCAGTAAAAGGCCAGCTGGAATGAGATGGTAGACTACTGGAGAGACTAGTCCACTGACTGCAAATATAAACCTTGGCACAATGCCACATACACACACACATACACACACAAGCAGCTCGTGCCAACTTTGTCCATGCTCCCCACGGCCTCTAAGACCTAATGAGTGAGATTGGGTGGAAGGCCCCAGTCTGTGTGTGTCGGTGCATATGTGTGTGTGTGTGTGTGTGTGTGTTTCTGTGTATGCAGCTGGTGGTGTGCGTCATAACTCTCTTCATTGCTTGGCTATCCTGACTGCTGCTATCCAATCTCATTGCTGCACACACATGCACAAACACACACCACATAGGAACTGACTGCTAGACACACATTCACATGCGTTTATATCCCCTTCTGGCACAGACACACAAACACAAAGTCTCTCTCTCATAAGGAGCGATTTCAATGATTTAAAGAGAAAAGAGAGGAGAGGATATGACAGGGAAGGATGGAATGGGAGGAGGAGATGGGGAGGAAGAGGTGAGGAGATGAGGGTATGGGGAAGGAGGCAAATGGGAGAGGAAGATATGGGTTAGAGAAGGCAAAATGAGGATAGAGGAGAAAGCTGAAGAGATAGACGATAGCGAAGGAAAACAAGTCATAGAGGAGAAGAAAAGAGGGGAGAAAAACTTGAAAGTAGAGGAATGCAGTAGGGAAGAGTAGAAGAGGATAGAGCATATGATAGAAAATAAGTGGTGAGGAGAGGGGGGGGGGGGAGGCCAGAGGAGAGGACAGAGGAAAATAGGAGGAGTGGTGCACCAGACAACTGGTGGCGTCTGGTGTGGCCCCATGAGAAACTTGTAGCTAAATCTGGCCCTGTAGTGTCTGCTCTGTGTGGGTGTAGGTGTGTGAGTGTAGGTGTGTGTCTGTGTGTGTGTGTGTGTGTGTGTGTGTGTGTGTGTGTGTGTGTGTGTGTGTGTGTGTGTGTGTGTGCGCGCGGCATCTGGTTGCATCGCTACTAGAAAGGAGCGATAATGGAAATACTGTGACCGGAGATCTGCCTGAGTGGTCCCCTCTCTCTCATACACACTTTCTGTGTGTGTGTGTCACTCTTTCTTTCTACGGGGTGGAAGGGGGAGGAGAGGAGAGGAGAGAGAAAGTGTGAGGAGAAGGAGACCGCATCCAGATACGTGAACATGCACAACACACATACAACACACATGAAAGCACCTGGATGGGTGGGAGATAAGAGAGGGGGAGGGGAGAGAAGGATTGCGGGCAGCCCGTTTCAGTAGCTAAGTGGTCTAACCTGCCCTGGGAATATGGGTTATTCTAACAGAAGCCATTCAGACCACATTTGAGCATTTTTCCTATTCTCTTTGACAGCTAATATTAGCTATGTTTCCATCCACCTGTCAAGCTAATTTCTGAAAATGTTGCAAACTTTTGAAGTGCTGCGACAAGCTGTGTTTGTGAAACCCACATCAACAAGAAACATCCAAAAAGAAAAATGATCTCTCAAGAATTGATTACTATTGCTACTGTTGCTTAGTGTCAGCTGATGCTCATATTTCATGCTTTCATCCTGAGACAAAAACAAAGAAATGCACTTAATAATATTCTAATACACCAACAAATGGCCATGCACCCATGATGGATAGATGCACTACATTAGGGCTGCACAATGTATCATTTTATTATTACTATACACATCGCAAAAGACTGCAATATCTACTTTGAATGAGACTATAATATATTGAATAATGCCCATCACGTTATGTTCTCTATCATGCCGGAGACTAATCTCACCGACGAGACAGACCAGTAAACCAGTAGCATATATATAGAATAGAATAGAATAGAATATCCTAATTTTTTCAAAATGGTTAATAACTGAGTTAAAGCCTTCAAAGTGTTGAATATGTTTTCTGAAACATTTTTGGATGTCACTGGAAAAATGAACCAGTGTTTTCCTTACACACAGTCTTGAAGCAGTAACAGCCGTTACTGTGGAAAAAGCGACATTGTTTTGAAGTAGCACAGACGCACGCACACACACACACACACACACACACACACACACACACACACACACACACAGTGACAGCCACCTGCCTGCTGCCTTGGGCAAAGCTGTTCTGATCTGTTCTGGTCTCAACAAACGTCACTCCACATGACGCTACACACACATCCCTCTTAACCATCCTCTCTTTCTCTCTCTCTCTCTCTCTCTCTCTCTCTCTCTCTCTCTCTCTCTCTCTCTCTCTCTCTCTCCCTCTCTCTCTCTCTCTCTCTCACTCGCTCTGTTTCTGTCTCTCTCTTTCAGTCTCCTTACTGTTCTATGTCTTTCTCTCTCCCTCTCTTTCTGCCTCTTGCCTTCTCTTTCTCCTCTGCTAAGGGTAAAATTGGGTATTGGCACACACACACACACACACACACAAGATGTAAATGGGTGTGTTGTCGTAGTCTATCTATTTGCCCATCACTTCTGAAGCCCACATAGGGAAAGCTTTGCTGTTATTACATCAACAATGGGGTTGAACACACACACACACACACACACACACACACATAAGGAGATAACGTGGTCTGAGAGAAAGGGTCTGTCCACACTTCAACCCTGTTACAACCTCCATTACCATAAAACTACCTCTCTCTCTCTCTTTTTTCTCTCTCTCTCTCTCTCCCTGTCTTTTTCCATCCCTTTCTCTTTCTCTCTCTGCTGTTGATCAACAGAAATCAATCCATTTTATTCATCTCGCTGTCTCCTTATTCCTCTCTATCCCTGTCTTTCTCTCCCTCTCTCCCTCTCTCCTACCTTGTCTCTCTTTCTCTATCATTGACCATCTGAAATCAATCCATTTTGTCTCTCTCTCCTGTCTCTCCTCTCTCTCTATTTGTCTCCCTCTTTCCTTTTGTTGTTCGCCGTTCTTTCTCTCTTCAAAAGCATTAAGGTGTCAAAGGCATTTCACTCGCAATCTCTCAACTATTCAAGCACAAATACACACACACACGCACTCGCTGACAGAGAGTGACGCCAGTGCAGTGTAAAATCTATGCTGATGTGATCAGTGCAGAGCGTGCTATTGACAGATAGCAATATTCCCACGTTAGGAATGATTCACCTTCATCACTGTCACTGTGTGGATGTGTGTGTGTGTGTGTGTGTGTGTGTGTGTGTGTGTGTGTGTGTGTGTGTGTGTGTGTGTGTGTGTGTGTGTTTGTGCGGCTGTGTTTGCATGGTTGCATGTTTCCACAAGATTTTGTGTGTGTGTGTTTATGAGTGTGTGCATTCATAGGTACTTGCACAGTCCATTAAATACCCAGATACTGACTATAATCTTGTGTTGTTTCTTATGTTTTACCCTATTTTCTCTTGATTGTGTTTCTTATTTTCATCTCCTCAAGCATTTTACTATTCTTGTTTTTTTGCCTTCCTCTAAAGCACTTTGTCAACATTGTGCTATTAGTATTAGTATTAGTATTATTATAGAAATACCAGAAAACAATTTGGGAAGACATTCATGCCTTAATGTTTTCATAAGGAAAGAGAGGATGGCTCCCTTGCTTTGCATAATATGTAAATAATCTTTAAAATAAGGGTAAAATATGTGTAATAATCTTCATGATGATGTGCTGTGAAAATACTCACTTCAGTTAACAAGATGAAAAGGCTACATTCAATATTGTGGCAGTCTGTGTTAACCAATCAGCACCAACCATCTTACAATATCCAATAGAATTAAAGTGATATGTAAACATAGTTCCATCATTCTATTTACTCTTACCATATTCAATGCAGTGTGTGTGTGTGTGTGTGTGTGTGTGTGTGTGTGTGTGTGTGTGTGTGTGTGGACGGGGGGGTGGATCACCCCATAGTAGAGGTGTACTGTAGTTGACATTGTAATTAAAGCTGGACAAGGCAGAAACCCCCTGTGGAGTTCTCCTGTTCTTTCATTATTCCTTCTATCTTCCCTTCCCTCTGTTCCTATCTCATTTCCTTTTATCCCTCCATCTATGCCCAGCAATTCTTCCTTTTCTCCCTCTCTTCATTTTGTTCTCATTCTCCTTTGCCTCTATTGTTTACTGGGCCACCAATTACACCCCCACCCCCCCCCCCCCTTCTCCTCTCATTTCTCACCCTATGCTCTTCTTTTCTCTTCCCTACTCCTCTCCTCTTTTCTGTTCTCTTTTCTTCTGTCTTCTTCCCTTCTCTCCTCTTCTTCCCCCCTCTCTCATCCTATCCTCTCTACATTTGACTTTCTCTCCAATTTTCATTAAATTTTTCTTCCCCCTTTCCTCTCCTCTCCTCTCCTCTCCTCTCCTCTCCTCTCCTCTCCTCTCCTCACTCCATCCCTTCCCTTTTCTTCTCTCTTGCTCATTCTTTATGATTTGAAGGCTCATTTGTTAAGAGGAGGTAAAGCAGTCTCTCTCTCTCCCCTGCCCTCCCTCCTCTCTCTTTTTTGTGGGCTTTGGAAATATAATTTTCAATTTTTAATTTGATTCATTTAGATTTGATCATTAATCAGTGCTGAGAGAGAGTTAATTTGGTGGAAAATAGATGAGGTAGTTAGAGCGGGCTCTTTATGAAGTGAGCTCAGCACAGTACTGGGTGTGAGTAGGTGTAAGAAAAAAGAAAGAGAGAAAATTTAGAGAGAGTGTGTGTGTGTGTGTATGTTTAAGAAAGGCAAAGAGGAAAATAGAGTCTAAGTGATTTTGTGTGTGAGAGGGACATTACCTGTTTTTGTGTGTTTGCTTTGGCAATATAAGCACGGTCTTTTCCTGCCAATAAGCTCATTAAATTGAATTGAAATTGAATTGAGGAAGTGTGAGTGTATGTCTGACAAATAGAGAAAAGGTGAGAAATGTAGCGAGAGAGCCAGAGAGTGAAGTGAGACTGTCTGAGTGAGACAGGCAGCCTCCTTCTTTAAAGATGCTATGTGTAGCACCTTTTAACATCAATAAATCATTACCGTATTCATTTTGACATTTGACATTATCGTGATTATTGTAAACATACAAGAAGAAGATTGACAGCCTCTACCCTCTCCGACACTTTATTTTATTATACACTTTACTTTAAATTATGTGCCACAGGGTCAGATTTTGCAGGAAATCTAGATTGCTAGATTATTTTACAGCACAAAGGGACATTGCTTTACAGCACAAAACAGGAAGAGGGCGCACACAGAGCTAAAGCTTTTAGACAGTGAAAGGCCGATGGAAAATCACTCCCAACATGTTTATCCTCTTCAGTAAAGCGAAAGAGAAAACAAATGTGCGTTGACCAACCCCAGGGTGAACGAAGGGCAAGTAGCAACATCCTCTATGTGACAGGAAGCAACAGGGTTTATTGGAAATGTGGTTTTAATTTCAAGAAACATCAGCACTAACGGTACAATTGGCAGGAGATAGAGTCTTCCAATCGTCTCAACCATATTCTCATTTAGTTACCGTCATTTTACCAAGGTATCACATTTAATTTACCAATAATATTCAAGTCTACATGTCTACATGTAGCACCTTGAGCTGCTCCCTCCTTTCATCCTCTCTCTCTATGTTCAATCCCTTTCTTTCCTAATTTGTCTTTACTCTTTCTTTCCCCCTCCCACCTTCTTCCTTCTCCCATTGCCTCTGCCCTCTTTCATCCTTTTCCTCCTTTTCCTCTCATTGTTTCCTCCTCCCCCTTCTCTCTCTCACCTGTCTCCCCTACTCCCTGTCGCTCTATTTCTACCTTCCCTTTCCCTCTTTCTGACCGGCTGCTGAACCAGGTAGTGACCATGCAAGCTGCTTGTCTGCTGCTACCCAAATACTATATGGGGGGTGGGGGGTACATTGTGTGTGTGTGTGTGTGTGTGTGTGTGTGTGTGTGTGTGTGTGTGTACCCCCTGGTGTTAAGAGTTTCTTGACCGTTTGATGACACTGGCCCCCCCACTGTACCTGGCCTGTCAGCCCTTCTGTCTATTTATCTCTCTGTCAAAGACACACACACACACACACACACACACACACACACACACACACACACAGAGATGCAAGTTGGGTCCAGTCCATTGGGTAGAACACTGCCAGGGTTAGTTAGGGGCCAATGGACCACTCATAGAGACAAATGGATGCTACTGTGCGTTGAATAAAGCCACCAAATTGTGCACATGCACGAAACACATGCAACAGGACACACACACTTACACCTGCTTACAACCATCAATTGACGCACATACACACTCCCTGCCATGCCTTTTCTTTGCCGCCAGTTCTCCGTCTCTCTCTCTCCGTTAAGTCTCTTATGTATGTTGTCTTGAACGTGGTCAGCACATTTTTCCCAGGATTTAAATCCCTGTCTGTGAGCAAATCTCTCTCTCTCTCTCTCTCTCTCTCTCTCCCTCTCTCTCTCTCTCTCTTTCGCACACACAGCACACCAGTAGACACACACGCTCAACCTTTAACAGCTCTTTGATATCAACACCTGTCTAGCCATATTGTGCAGGAACAGTTATACAGGAAATATTTAGTCGTGCCTAAAGGGTTAGTGCTTGAGAATTATTTCTCTTATCAAACGAATCAACATCACAAATACAAATACAAAGGAGATTCTGTCCTTTTTTGTATGTTTGCATCTCAAGCCTGTTTGTTTTTCTGTGTGTGTGTGTGTGTGTGTGTGTGTGTGTGTGTGCGCACATCCCTGTGTAGCTCTCTTGGATTAGTTCTGGTAGTTTAGCTAAGAAGGTAATCTCCACTGGATGTTTTAGAACGCCTTCTCTCTCTCTCTCTCTCTCTCTCTCTCTCTCTGTCTATTTGTCTCTCCTTCCCACTCATACAAACTTACACAGTGATGTGTTAATAAAGTGTGTGTGCGTGTGTATGTGTTCATGCATGTGCTGGTGTCCCATGGTTTTTTTATTTTCATGGAGAGAAGAGCTTGGGAGAAAACGACCCCACTCCCACTCTGTGTCACTTTCTGTGTGTCTGTGTGTGTGCATGAATTCATACCTGTGTGTCTTATGTCGTCATGCCCTGATGTATACGCGTTTGTGTGCATGTGTTAGTGTACGTGTTTGTTTGTGTGTGTGTGTGTGTGTGTGTGTGTGTGTGTGTGTGTGCGTGTGCTGGTAACCACAGCGATTGAGATTGCTTTTTCTTTCTCTCTGTCTTTAAGTCTTTATCCTCCCAGCCCCAATTCAGGCCCCCTTAGGGTATCCAAGAGCACTGCCTGCCTCAAAACCACACTGGGCCACTAATACAAGAGACACAGGAGGGAAGGGGGGAAGGGGGGGAGGGGAGTGGGATGGGATGGGATGGGATGTTGGCGACGAAGTGAGAAAGAGGAAGAGAGGGAAGGTGGGAAGAGCAGGTGAGGGAGAGAGAAAGAAAGAGGGGAGGAAGAAAACGCAGGCTCTGTGAAAGTCTCCCAGTAGTGAGGGATGGTATAATAATAACTGCTCATCCTCACCCTTCGTTCAGTGTATACAGTAATATAAATTCAATACTATTTGGCAGTCCCTGGCCTAGATCAACCCTGGCAACATAAGAATTTCACCTGTGTGTATGAGAAAAATCAAAAGAGAGCAAGCTTACCTGTGTAGTGTGTATGTGTACAGTGTCTGCAGTTACGTTATCATGCCAGATCCCTCCAACCAGCACCTCTCAATCCTTCTTTCCTCCTCTTTTTACTCTCTTGCTCTTTTGTCTCCTCTCCTCCCCTTTCTATCTCTCCCTCCCTCCCCTTCCCCTATAGTACTCCAACCCCCCCCCCCTCCCTCCCCCCTCGTCCCTGTAAACTCACCAGATGCCAGTTGAGAATTCCTCCACTGCTGTGAAATTCAAAACAAGGCTTGTAACCAGTTTAAGGTCATCTATGGGCCCCTTGGAAATACAGGAAAGCGGAGAGGGACCCAGAGACTGAGAGGAAGAGAAAAAGAGCAGAAATACAGAGAGAAGAGAGAGATAATGAGGAAAGGAAAGAAGGAGATAGAGAGAATGTGAGAGGAAGAGACAAGAAAGTGAGAAATGAATGAGGGGGGAAAATAAGGGGAAATAAGTAGAGAGAGGGAGAAAGGGAGGTAAGTAAAGTGATAATCCTCAACTTTTTTTGGCGACATTGTTAGTGATAAGCGGTCGTTGCTGTGCTGTTTTTGTTTGCTTGCCATTCAAACAGTGTGTCCAGTTCTGTGATGTCTACCCTTGGATTTTCTGTTGATGAAGTTTCTGTAGGTGGCGCGCTTTTCTTTGTCTGTTCAGCCAGTGGCTTTTTCTGCTCATTCTAACTACCCAGTTCTTATTGCAGCTGCCAGAAACATAAAATGCATCATTTCCTGCACATCAAAAGATTTTTTCCTGGGAAAGACCCACCTAACCTATTGTGTTATCTCAATAGAGAGTAGCAAAACACACATTTATTTATACAAAACTGTTGCAGATTATTACTTTAAAAGGAAGCAGGTGGGGTGGAAAAGTTTTGTGTAATTATTCAGTTTATTTCTGAGTCAGATAACACATTGCAGAGGTTCGGTTGATCCTTTTAAATCAGATTTTTATTCTGATTTCTACCTCTTGTCCTGTCCTCTCCTCTCCTCTCCCCCAGGGTACATGACACCTCTCTCTTCCTTATCCACCTTTAAGTGGTAACCACGGTAACGTCCAATCCCCTGAGAGATAGGCCTAATTAAATTAGGACTCCTTTGTGTCAATTAATTAACAAGACAGAGAGAGAGTGAGAGTGAGAGAGAGAGAGAGAGAGAGAGAGATAGGGCAAGAGACAGAAAGATGGTAAACCAGAGAGAGAGAGGCTTTTTACTCAGATGGTGTCTCAATAAATTAGCCTTTGTCAAAGAGTCGAAGGGGCGAATGAGGTTAGCAAACTAAGACAATAACACACACACATTCACACTCACACACACATACACACTATGGAAGCACCGCACTCATCACCACTTAATACTGACACTTCACACTTCATCCCTTTCTGTGTTTTTCTCTTGATCTCCTCTCTTTACATATGTGTGTTCATAATATAATAATAATAATAATAATAATACAAATGTCATGTGTAACCCTTCTCTTTCTCTTCCTCCCTCTCTCCCTTTCTCAAGTTTTTACTGAATTTTTATTCTGGATGGTTGGATGGTCCACCATCAAAAGTCAAAGTCTCTCCTTGTCTTTCTCTCTCCTTGAGCTACTGTCATATGCAATGATATTATGTGTATTAACACACACTCTCTCTCTCTCTGCCAATCTCTCTCAGGTGTT
Source organism: Hoplostethus mediterraneus (assembly GCA_034670385.1). Taxonomy (NCBI): domain Eukaryota; kingdom Metazoa; phylum Chordata; class Actinopteri; order Trachichthyiformes; family Trachichthyidae; genus Hoplostethus; species Hoplostethus mediterraneus. Next base: position 15,013,259 of record JAXDDW010000004.1, read on the forward strand.
CGGCTGGACAGGGTTCGCGGTGGGAGGCAGAAGTACAAACGCCGGATAGATGCTGAGAACAGTCCATACCTGAACCCACAGCTGGCTCTGCCCCCTAAAAAGCCATGTAAGAACACACACATGCACACACACACACACACACACACACACACACACACACACTCACACATTGTCTCTCACACTAACTGTAACTGCTCTAACTACATTGATGCATAGTAACACAGGGGCAACAAGATGTGTGCACAATATATAACTTTCTGTAACTATATAGAAAGTATTCTGTCACTATGTGTGTTGGCCTGCAGTAGGTAGGAGCCGTAGGTGGGAGTGCAAGGGACCTTTTTTGGAGACATTTGGACAGTAAAAACATTTATACACAAAGACACACACACACACACAGGGATAGTGAGAAGCCCATCTGTTTGGGACCAAGTCTATCTCCCTGTCTCTACTGCTACCAGTTTGTGGTCATAACATTTTATATGTGTAATATTTCACTGTAAAGGTATTCATTTAGCTCCAGCTGGATTGGCTGCAATTTTTCAGAAAATAGAGCCATAACCAAAGTCTGAGTATTGAAAAATTAACAGGGGGGGGGCTGGAAGGATAGACAGACAGTCAGACAGGGACAGCGGGGGTGAGGCTGGGGGGTGGGTGGGGGGGGGGGGGGGGGGGGGGAGAGAGAGAGAGAGAGTAAAACAGAACTGGAAAGAGAAGGGTTACAGAGAGAGAGAGAGCCCAGCCAGTGCCCTAATCCGGATTAAATCCAATCTGGCAACCACATCAAACTAGAGTTAGCTCTCTAGCTAACCGTCTGCTCACACACACACACACACACACACACACACACATACGCAGTGCGGATTGAGCAGTGTTTAGCAGCTTGGTCCCCAAAGCCCATTTTGCTTAAAGCTGGAGCATATTCTACTTTAGGCCAATATGCTGAATGGCTGCACGATAGCTTACTGGGACTTCTGCACTACTAATCATTGAAATGTTGGGATAATGGGAGCGTGTGTGCGCATGTGTGTTTCTTCTGATGAAGAAAAATCACCAGATGAAATGAAAATATCAGGGTATTCCTCCAACATACCTCTTGTCAAAAACAGGTAATCTGTCAAAACACTGATTTAATATAAGTATAATAATAATATAATAGTATACGTTTTGGGACTGGTAACAGTAATCAGTAGGTCTGTCTTTTGTGCCGTTGCCATTGTTTTGACAAGGTTTACTAATAAAGACCTTGAATCAAAAGCTGACAGTATGTTCTTTCATCTGATATTCATCCTTTGATGTGAAATTCATCATATGTATGCAATCCCCATACTGTTGGAATAATATATATATATATATATATATTAACATACCATTGGTAAAATACGCGTTGATTTAAAAAAAAAGAAAAACGTACAAACTTACAACTTACAAAACATAAGCAGTATAGGATTTTTTCATTCTCTATCACACATAGTCAATACACACATGAAAACACACACACAAGTTCCCTCTCTCTGTTCCTCTACACACACACACACACACACACACACTGTCTATCTATCTGCAGCCCCATCCCCAGCCTCAGTGTCCCCATTGATTGTGTGAGAACAGAACAATAGCCCAGGGTTTGGAAATGGGCTTCCATTGATTGTAATTAGGGAAACATTAAATAAGATTTACCCACAGATAGTGCAGTCTGACTGGGATTGGTTGGTCTCAACGATCCTGGAGCTGGAGCTATGAGGATGGGGGTAGAGGGAATGTGTGTGTGTGTGTGTGTGTGTGTGTGTGTGTGTGTGTGTGTGTAGGGTGTTGGATCAATACGCAAACACACACACACACACACCCCGCCTCTATTCCTCTCTCTTTCTGTTTATCTCTATCTGTCGCTCTCTCTTCTCCTCCTGTCTGTCCTTCACTATCTATTTATCTCTCCAAGCGTCTCTTTCTTTTTCTTCTTCCACCTGTTTTTTTAATTTCTTTTTCTCTTACTGTCTATAAGCTTATCTCTTTTGGTCAATCTGGTCTTTGATTCAATCTACCTATCTCTCTCTTTTTCTCTCTGTCTGTCTCTCTCTTTCTCTCTGTCTCCTGTCCTCTGTTATTATTCCCATGCTTGATTAGTCAGTGGATTAATTTGGAAGCAGGGTATCAGTCTGTTACTAATGGGCCATAGAGATCTCATCACCACATGTCACCATTACCAGCTGAGTTGTTTGGCTTTCAGTATTATCTTTCCCTTCTGTACGTGTCAGGGAAGCTTAAGACAGTGATACACAAGGCAACTTTTTGGGCAACTTGGACAGGCAGCAGTGCCCAAGAAGTAATCGCCTTTAATCACACCTTGGAGCGTCTCGTGGTCTGGAAACATTTTGTGTCAATTGTATTTTCATCTTTATTTCTGCTTGAATCAAGTCAATTAGCCCTGGCTTGATTGTTGAAAAATCCCACAGAACGTTGAGTTGAAGGCATCTTCTGATTAGACTTTGCTTCCAGTGCACATTTGCATCACATTGGAGTGAAATGGCTTTAAATATTGCAAACTGTCAGTGCACTGCGTAAAACATGTAATGCATTTAGCATTTTCTGCTTATGTGGGACACTAGCAACTATGGAACAGCTTTAGACACTGGAAACATGCATTCACCAGCAGTAAATGCAATCAGGGACTTTGTCTGCATGTGAACGTTTTTGCACCGCATTGGTGTGGAACTGCTTGTAATGCTGCAAAAATTCACGATCTCTCTGTCTCTGTGTCTTTCTCCTTGTCTGGTGGTCATGTCAGTTGCCTTTGGCTGCCTTGCAGATAACAAGATCGTCTCTCACCTGCTGGTGGCCGAGCCCGAGAAGATTTACGCCATGCCTGACCCAACAGTACCAGACAGTGACATCAAGGCCCTGACTACGCTGTGTGACCTGGCTGACAGGGAGCTGGTGGTCAACATCGGCTGGGCCAAACATATCCCAGGTAGGAGAGAGCTGCTGGACCCTAATCCTACACTAGACATAACCTGACATGTTAAGTCTAACACTATGTTTCTCACACACACACACACACACACTGTGTGAATTGGCAGACAGAGAGCTGGAGGTCAACATCAGCTGGTCCAAATGCATCCCAGACACATTTACATAACACACACAAGCACACCTGGTGCTAAGAAGGTGTGACCTTTCACCGTAATCCTTGAACCCAGACAGTGTAACCTCTTGACCTCTCCAACTGACCAACCAAATCCCTGCACTTGAGTCCTACTTTCTACACACGCACACACACACACACACACACACACACACACACAAGTCCTGACCTTTCAACCCAACCAATCCAATCCCATGACCTCTGACCATTTTCTAAGTAAAACTTCATGGATGTAGTACTTTTTAAAAACCTTACAAGGAGCTCTACAATTAATTCAACAGCAAGTAATGTCAATAAAGCAGAAAAGCAGAATTTAAAAAAAAAGCAATAAAGTAAAATAAAATGTAACACATAATGAAGCTGCAACTACTGGTTTCTATATGTTTATGCCATTTCGTGGATTCATTTTTAATCCAATACCCCTTACAGTACATATCATGCCTATCTTTTTAATAACAGTGGCATTGTTAGTACACTGCTAAACCAACTGAGCTGCACAGGGGTATTTATCTTCAACAGGATGGTTGTATTAGGAGACTAGTCAAATATAATATATTGTCTGTTTTAGCCTTCATCACATCTGTCTCCCTCTACAGGTTCACAACTAAAAGAGAATAATCTAATCTAATCTTTTTAAACCAACTCTCTTTTTCTCTTAATCTGTGGAGAGGGTGCAGGGATCTGGACTAGAAAATAATTAAAAAACAGAATTAAAGCTGACAAAAACAACAGTTAGAAAACAAGGCAGACGAAGATGAGAAAATGAGAGAAAACAGGAAAATGTGAATGAAAAATTAATCTAGCTGCAAAAATTACAACAACAAAGAGTGAAAACTAATCTGGTTTTGAGCTCTTAGTGAGGGCAGAGAGGAGGGAAGAGCAGTGTCTAAGATTAACACAGATTAGCACCACGATTAGTCCCATTTTCCACCAGCATATGGATTTATAGAATAGAGTAGAGTAGAATAGAATAGAATAGAATTACCCATAACCACCACTTTTCAAAAATTATTGGGGAAACACCACTATAGCGGCATGAATGCCACTCAGCCATGCTAACTAAATCTATATATATGAGGGGCTTCTTGTTAGTCTATTGATCTATGTGATGCTATGCTATATGGACAGTAAGTAGACATATATATTGATCCATATACCAAGTATAGCTCATAGAAGATTTATTTCTCTGTTTCAAAACAACACCTACTCTCATTCCAGCCCGATCTCCTTTCCTCTCCTCTCTCTTTCTCTCTCCTTGCCTCTCTGGCATGCACATACTCACATACACATGAAAGTTTAGCACAGACACACAAAGAAAACACACACACACACACACACACACACACACACACACACAGTGATTACAGTTTAATGCTGTGTATTGATTTGCATAGGACTTTTCTTTTACATTTGTGAATGAGTGAACTTATATTATACCACAGCCAGCAGCAAGTGTGTGTGTGTGTGTGTGTGTGTGTGTGTGTGTGTGTGTGTGTGTGTGCGCGTGTGTGTGTGCGCGTGTGTGTGCGCGTGTGCGAGTGTGCACGCGCACGTGCATGCAGCCTTCTACATGGAGGGAGCGGACCAGAACGATTGCTTGGCGGAGGAGAGAAGATGGCGTGATTAGATGAACGAGAAAGGCAATCCAGTGCTCACAGAGAAGGATAGAACTCTTCATCTTCCCTGTGTGCCTTTGTGTGTGTATGTGTGTGTGTGTGTGTGAGAGAGAGAGAGAGAGAGAGAGAGATGAAAACCTTAAGAAATCCTTACTGTTTACAGCACTGAACACTGATCTAATACTCACACGCACACACATACATGTAAGCACACAAAGTGATCTACTGTTCACTCGAGGTAGAAAGGATTGTCAGAGTGAAATACTCCTCAACATTCTTTATCAGCCTCTTACACCCACACACACACACACACACACACACACGCACACACACACCCAAAGGGAAACAATAGAGAGATGTAAACTCTACAATGACTCCAGACTTAGAATAGAATCGAACAGCAAAGACCTATTAACCTTTTTCACCTGTCTAGCTTGTAACCTTTCACATTTTGGTGTGTGTGTGTGTGTGTGTGTGTGTGTGTGTGTGCGTGTGCGTGCGTGTGCGCAGACGTGTGACTGTGCAGGTTGTACATGTGAACACACACGCATGCACACGTCTGCGCTTGCCATGGTACAGTAATTTTTTTAATCAAATTGATGGCGAAAGACAGAGAGAGAAGAGAGGAAGAAAGAAAGACAGAGGCAGGGAGAGGAGAGGTGAAGCCAATTTATGCTTCATGATATGGCTGCGCAGCGCTGCTACTAACACACACACACACACACGCACACACACACACACACACACACACACACACACACAGGCTGCTAACAGTGGTAACAAAGTGTCAAGGCGAGCACCAGGCAGCTAATTTGAAGTCATTAGATGTCTGCTGTACTGGCAACAATTTGTTACGCTCACACACACACCCATGCACGCACACACACACACACACACACACACTGAGTTAAGAGCCGTCTGCGGATAGCGAGGAGGCTAAATTGTAAACTAATTTAAACATCACTCAGCGTTAGAGAGGCTGCCTGCAAGACAGGCCCCCGGATAACAAGGCTAGGGTACGTCTCTGTGTGTGTGTGTGTGTGTGTGTGTGTGTGTGTGTGTGTGTGTGTGTGTTGCTACCCGTGTTTGACACACAGGCAGCGCTTCACATCTCGCTCAACCTTAGTGATACGCGACAACACACACACAAGCACAGACACCCCTCTTTGATTGGTTCTGTATTATTCTAAGGCTAGATTCCTTTACAAATGTCCTGTCGTGTGTGTGTGTGTGTGTGTGTGTGTGTGTGTGTGTCTGTGTGTGTGTGTGTGCTCATTTCCATACTGATATGGCCTATATGCAAACATTTGATATGTCATTAGGAGAGGAAAATGAGGTTTCAGACATTGCCGTGTGTCTCTTGCTCTCACAAGGAATGGGACACTCAGACACACGTGCACACACACATGCACGCGCGCACACACAGCGAAAGAGAAAGAGAGAGACCAACGCTGAAATCCACACATACACATTAACATAGACAAGTATACAAAAGGCCGTTCAGCTGTTTCAAACTGAGGGCAACATAAACACACCAACACAAAATACATACACACACACACACACACATATATATATATATATATATATATATATATTATACACACATACGCCACAATTCAACCAAGTTGGAAGTGTCATGGAAATATGATATGAGTTATTATTATTCATATGAGTTATTATTAGGGGGCTGTGAAATGCCTTGGCTTCCAATAATATGGATTAGTGAAGAGAAAATCTAATTTTAATAGCTTTCAAAAAGACAACTCCAGCTGCATATTACGCTACATGTCATAGTCAAGTACGTGTGTGTGTGTGTGTGTGTGTGTGTGTGTGTGTGTGTGTGTGTGTGTGTGAGAAGGAAGGAGGGGTCAGGTGAGAGGAGGAGGGGGACAGCAAATATTTAAACAGGAGTGAACGAGAGAGTGAATTAAAAGAAAGAAAGGCCATTTAAAAAGGGCCATTTATCTGTCTGTAGCCTTTTTCATTCTCTAGTGTGTTCTCTCCCTCCCTCACCGCTTCTCTCCCTCTCTCACCCTCTCTCTCTCTCTCTCTTTCTGTCCCTCTCAGTCTCTCTCTCCCTTTCTCTCGTTCTTGCGCCAATCCCCTCTCTGTCTCTCTCTCTCTCTCTCTCTCTCCATGAGAACTAAATGACTACAGGGCAGTCATGCTAGCCAGCTCTTATCTAGAGTCGCGGACACAAAAGGGAAAGACAGACAGGCGAGCACTTGACTTGACGAAAGAGCAACGAACGAATGAACGAATGAATGAATCAACGGACGAGAGCCAGAAGCGTATAACACAGTCTATTTTACCAGAACCAGGGGCCTTGCCATTAGTGTTTTTTTTTTTTTACACCCCCCGCCTTCCCTTTCTTTCTTTATTCAAGAAAGAAATTGCTCTCGAGCCGCCCCACACTCCCCCACTATTCTTTTGCGTTCCTATCTCCTCTTACTTGTTCTTTCTTTTCTTTCATTCTTTCTTTCTCTCTTTCTTTTCGTTCCCCTTTCAATTTCGGCGCTCAGGATAAGCGGTCTGTGTGTTGGCGGTAATGCAGTATGATTGAGCTGTAAAAATGGAGGAGTGGAGGTGGGGGGGGGCGGGGGGGGGGTTGCTGTCTGTCCATTCATTTAATCTCTCTTTATGGAGATATGGGAGAAGGGGTTTGGGTGATGGTGGTGATGGGGTGGGGGTGTGGTGGGAGGGGGGCAGTCCTCTAACCAGCTTCCACACTCCACTTGCTTCATGTTCTCTGTCTCATTCAGTCTTTGTTGGTGTCTCCCTCTCTTTCTTCATCATGTCATCCCTCTCTCATGCGTCTGGGTGTGTGGATTATTGACAAATATTTACCGTAAACAAATGAAATTGTGATCGAGGCAATTGGTAGCCTCTATGTCACACCAGTGGTATTGTTATTGTTATTGTGTTTGTCAAAATTAAGACCACATTTCCATTGTGAAAAACTTTAGCTCTGTTTTGTGCCGTAAAGCAATCCAGCAGATTTCCTGCAAAAACCGACCTGGTGACACTGTAAAACGCAGTGTAGAGGCTGCCAAGATACTCGCGATGGTCTCTTTTAAATTGTAATTTATTTATACTGATGTCTCAATATGAATGTAGTAATGACTTATTGATGTTAAAATGCTACACGTGGCACCTAAAAAGTCAAAGCGCCCTTCTCCCTCTCACCTTCTCACTATGTCTCTCATATCTCTTTCTTTCTCTTTCTCCCTCTTTCCTTATTCTCTTCCGCCACCACTCCCACACATAACAAGAGAGGTGGCGGAGATGAAGAGAAAGACGAAATGGGAAGAGAGGGGGAACAAACAAGGCGGAGGGTGACAAGAAAAGCAATAAGACAGACAGAGAGATCAGGGATGGAGAAACGAGAACTGGGGGAGGAGGATGAGGACAAAAAGTAGCAGGGTGAGGAGAGGGAGGGAGGAAATGGGAGGACAATGGAAAGCACGGAGGTCACATGCATTACCTCAGTATACTCCATATACTCCCCGAGAGCCCTTAACACAATGCTGTTCTGACCTGATGGTTAAATGTCCCCCACCTCTCTAACCCCTCTCCTGACCTCGCTCTCTCTCTCTCCTGCTCCCTCACTCTGACTCTCCAACCCTTTCTGTCTCTCTGACCCCCCACCTTCTCTCTCCATAGTATCCTTACCCGCTTCATTATCAAGTCAACCTCATCTCTCAACCCCTGTCCCCTCCCATGCCTCCGTCTCCCACCCACCCAGCCCCTCATCTCTCTGTTCCCCCCCTTTGCCTCCTTCACAGTCTGGATCTCTGCTGGGTTTTCCTGCCTTTATATCGCTCTCTCTGATTTTTTGAACAGCATGATGCATTTTACACAGACTTTCTACTAGCGATGTCAAATCATGTAAAAGTACGCACATCAACTCCATGTGTGTACTGCGACAGCACATTGGTTAATGTTAATGTTGATGTTTTGTGCTTTATACAAAATCAACATTATCAAACAGCAAACAAAAATACAAGTTTTGTGTTTCAATTTTGTGTTGTGTACAATTGCATATATTGTGGTTATAAGCACTCAGTCAGTCGATCAGTCAGTTAACCAATCCGTCAGACAACTAACCAAACAGCCGGTCAGTTATTCAGTCAGCCAGAAAGCCAGTCAGTCAGCAAATATTGATTAATAGAAGCGTCCTGCTCCTTTTAGCAAATCAAATGTTGAGTCTCTCCGCAGCCAAGGGGAACCTCCACACGTGCACACACGCATTCACACCCGTACACATACACACGCAAATCCACGTGCACACACACGTGCACACACACACCCCCTTGACTGTGAAAGTGCAGCGCACTAAATTAACCCTGACACACATTATAACACTATGCAATGAGCTCAAGAACATGCAGGATTGCTCTGTGTGTGTGTGTGTGTGTGTGTGTGTGTGTGTGTGTGTGTGTGTGTGTGTGTGTGTGTAGCCTCTAAGAGAGGGATGTAATAGGTTGGTGGTGATGTCACTCCAGTAAGACCATCCTTGTTAAGCTTGGTGATGTCATCAATCAGTAAAGAGGTCATTAGGCTCCAGGTCAGAGTGGTAAATCAAAATCTCTCTCTCTCTCTCTCCCTCTGTGTTCTTCACACTCCTTCCAGTAAAATGCCTGTTTTAGATACATATGCACACATACATATTTCTCACACACACACACACATACATAGACACACAGGCGCACATGCACATTTGTCCCCATTCTGTCTGCTGAGGGTAGTTCACCTTGACAATCACAGCTTGCTGGGTGCCTCCATAACACACACACACACAGCATGGTGCACACATGCACACACACAGGGCATACAGTTTACACATACCATAAACATGTACACGCACATGCAGCACGCATGCATGCAAACACATCACAGATACAGACATAGTCATACATACATGCATACATACGGACACACACACATAGAGATTCATTCGTTTAGCTCAAGATGGATAGGTCTTTAGTTTAGACATTGCATGATCAGTGACAAAAGGTTAATAAAAAGGCGATGAAGCATGTAACTACTACTCTTCATTAAATGATCACCTGGACTGAATTCCATATATGGTGAATTTTCAAATTGATGGACATCTCATTGTCATTGGTTGTGGTTTGTACACGTGTTACCTTATGTAAAATCCTTATTGAAGTCAATACAGAAAAAGATAGGAAACATGATTGACAGCAGTCTATCTTGTTTATGATGGAACAACAGTTAGGAACAATTGACCCCATGACACCTCCATATTCTAATGGGATTCAACTCAACTTTGTTATTAGAATCTGATTGAGATTTAGTTCACCTGCCTCTGCGCACTCTAGTGAGTGTCTGTTTGTCTCTCTGTCAGTGTGTGTGTGTTTGTGTGTATGGTATCAGATTCCTGTTGATTTTCTCTGAGCTCCATTGGGCGTGTTTGATTTCCATCTCAGTTTGTCCCTGAACTGGCGGATGTCTTCCTTTCAAGTATATGTGTTTGTTTGTGTGTGTGTGTGCGCACACGCTTTTATAAATATGTGCACGTGTATGTGTGTGTGTTTGTGTGTGTGTGTATGTCCATATTCATGCATACGAGACATCTTATTTTCCAGTGTGCCACTTCTGTGGTCGCCTCTCGCAGCCCATACAAACAAACACGCCCCTGTTTGTAGATGAAAACAAATATTGATGAAATCAAATTAGGAAAAGAATATTTGATATCTGAGCCTAATGTTTGGATTAAGTTGGGCTTTCTTTATTGGATCAAGTGTGTGGGTATTGGAAGCGTGTCATCAATAGAAGAAAACAGAGGAGAGAAAATATTTTTCTTTTGCTTTTCATTCGTTCTTTCTTTTGTTTACTGTCACTTTTTCTCGTCCCACTTTTTATGTCATTCTATTTTTATTTTTTATACACACTTTTCCCCTCTTTCTTCAGTCCCAAATATGGATTCAATATTTTGCTTATATTATGGTAAGATGAGGTCATTCGTTTAAACCCAAGCTTGATTATTCTGAATCAGGAACCACATCATCAGGCTCGTTAAAAGATACTTGTGTTTTTGTCACATTGTAACCTACTCAGATAAGACCTGACCCTGGATCTGATCCACTGATGCAAGAAACCATACATACACCGACAATGTATTGACATTATTTTACACCATTCCTTCAAAACACTTCAATATGATAGTTAATTAAACTTTGTGTGAACTTATACATTGCAAAAAAAATACAAATGCGTATCACCACCCATGAATGGCTACAACTGTATAAATAACCATTATGTAACTTTTAAATGTGTCATGAAATTTTGGCTCCGATGAGAAGACATCAGAAAGAGAAATGTTGTGAACCATTGTTATGTAGTGCATTGTAATGCTGGTTTCATGAAGAAGATAAGTTATTTATGACAGGTTGCTTTCTAATTTAGTGCACACACACACACACACACACACACCACACATTCACTCACTCAGTCTCTGATGGCACGTTCAGTCTGTGTTGACTCTCCTGTCTGTCCAATGCCCCATGTTTGTTTTGTCATCACCATGTTGACACCGTTTCCATGACGATGATTCCTATGATGACATACAAACACAGCTTCAGGTGCCACCTTTAAAACGCACATTTATTTTTCAGAGCACACACACTCAACACACACTCAGCACACACGCACACTTATACTGGCTCCATCAGGTCACACCTTGGTGCTGACACACACCTTATGCCTGTAGAGTAGAGCGACCTGACACATCTCACAGATGCACGCACACACAACTGCCTCCTTCACACACTACCAGCTGTCAGCTGCCTGTGTGTGTGTGTGTGTGTGTGTGTGTGTGTGTGTGTGTGTGTGTGTGTGTGTGAGAGTGTGAGTGAGTGTGAGAGAGAGAGAGATGTCTGAACTGTATTTAACAAAGGACAAATAAAAATACACAGGGCTCAGTTGAACAGTATGTTCATGCTATAGTAGTAGAGCGATGTGCATTAATTGCCTATTTGATAGAAGAAGAATCATTAATCCACATTACCCTCCTCAGCAATGCACATCGCTCTGAAATTAGTGGATGAAATATATGAAGTTTTTAAGGAAATAACACTTAAAAATTTTGTCAAAACAAACCACCATATGTTGTCCCCTAAATATCGATTTCTTGAAAATGAACACAGTGGTTAAAATGCTTTGCTGTTAATTTAATTTGCATTTATAGGTTGATTTAAGGTCAAGTCACCCCAAGTTGCCCCAATGACTCTGATTCATTAAGCATTAGCTGTGGCTGAATTTAGCCAGAGCTATAATCTATGGCTACTACCAACAAACTTTTAAAACAAATTTCTACTAAAAATTTTGGGGTCATGATAGCGCTTAAAGAAAAATCCAATTCATGTAAAAGCAAAAAATGAAAACCACGAATACTGAAGCCATGAGATTTTCGCTCGGCAGCCCATTGCTGTTTCTCTTATTAGTTTGATTACATTAGCAAATCAAATCCATTTATCTATCAGACATTGAGACGCAGCCTGCAATCTGAGTACAGCTACTAATCTACATCAAATAACTGGCTGTCACAAACAAACGCACACACACACCAAAGATATCAAGCACACACACGTACAGAGGCATGCACACACACGCATGTGTGCACACATACACACATATGCACACACCCATGAACAAACTAAAATATACTTATGAGCGCATATACATACACACACAATGACGCACTAAATACAAATAGGTACTCAAGCACAAAAATGAATACGCACTGATGCACACACACACACACACACAGTTTTATAAAAGTGACATCAGATCAGCAGTAACGAATAAATCAGCACACCATCTCAGCCCATCATCATCTAAGTCATCACTAGCAAACAGTCAGCTTTTACTACTTTCAATTTGCTGGTGTGTGTGTCTGTGTATGTGTGTGTGTGTGTGTGTGTGTGTGTGTGTGTGTGAGAGAGAGAGAGAGAAAGAGAGAGAGATGAGGTGATGTGATATGATATGATATGATATGCTGGCGAGGCATAAAGATAGATGATCATAATTACACACAGGCCAAACTCCATTTCAAATCATCATCATCCTATTCTATCTGTTGGAGCACACACAGACATACATACATACATACACACACGCACACCAAAAGCAATACACACAGTGCACACACATACATGGACGACTACACGCACACACATAAACACGCACGCACACACACACACACACACACACACCTATGCATGCAGCAAATCTAGTGGAAGGAGGGACAGGCTTGTCATGGCATCACATTATTTCTGCCGGTTCATGCAAAGTTCACAGACGGGCATGAAATGGCCATTTCTCCTCCTCCATCTCTTTTCTCTTTCTCATTCTTTCTTTCTCACGGTCCCTCCTTACTCCATGTCTTTCTCTTTCCATTACTCTTTTGCTCCTTCTCTTTCCCCTTTCTGTTTTCCCCTACCTCTTTCTTCTCCTCTCTTCCTTACCCTCCTCCTCCCTCTCTGTCCTCCTCTCCTCCTTCTACCCCTCTCTCTCTCTCTCCGATCCTTCCATCCATCGTTCTTAAATAACAGTCCAGAGGATCCATCCTTTCCATCAGGGAATAAGCAGGTGGGAAAATGGGATTGGAGCGCGCCTGTCACCAGCTGGAGATGACTTATGGCCAGTGCATGTGCGCATGCACACACACACACACACAGAGTCAAATTATACAGGTACAAACACACCAACACATATTGACAGGTACACCTTACACACACATCCACACATATACACCTGCTATATACAGATAGGCAAGAGTCTTGCCTCTTTATGTGTGGACATAGGGAGGGGGGTTGCAGCATGTGGCTGGATGGTAAATATAAAATGTGGCCAATCGTGTGTTTGGTAACTTAACTATAATATATGTCCAACTGGTTTTATTCATTTTAACCATCCACACTGTGATTGTCTGGGAGGCCATGTCACCATAAAACTGAGACAGGCCACAACTATTGAAATATCTTGAATCCAGCTGATGTCCCTCATGTGGGGTCCTTGGGCCGATCACGCTCACTGAACTGCTACCAAGAGGCAGCTAGGTAGCTAAGATAGAAGTGAAAAAATGACAAAAAAGCACAGTATGGGAGAAATTTAGTGAACTGGTTGAACTGGTCATGTAAGGAAGCACTGTATGTAAGTCTCTTGGTTTTAAACTACTTGGTCTAAAAAATGCGGGTTCATGTAGATGAGGGTCTATGATCTTTCTAATTTGCTTGTGGGTGAATAGCAAATGCTGGTGGGTGTGGGTGACGTCAGAGCCGACCTATAGCCGACATCACCATGTCAATCACAATACACAATAGTCTACTTGAATCTATATTCATCATGAATGGCAGGAAAACATACAAGGCTTGAAGAGTACCATTATATGTCTTATTAGATAGTTGCTCAAATGGCTGTTGAAAGCCAACAAGACCTGTCTTATTGTTATGATAATGGTGACAGCTGTCCTTTGTTACCTTCCTGGGCTCGCTCTCTCTCTCTCTCTCTCTCTCTCTCTCTCTCTCTCTCGCTCGCTCTCTCTCTCTGTGCTTCTCTGTCAGTTTTAGCTATTTTGGAAGGTTTCTATCTGTGATTCAACATTATATGTCACCACACACACACACACACACACACTCTTGCAGGGCACATTTGGCATATTTGTCTGTTAATTTCCTCCCTTTCAAATTCAAATCAAATGGCCATTCTCTTGCTCTCAACCAGACTTTCTTTTCTGCCTTATTTTTTAAAACTTTTTTCTGTGTGTATGTTTGTCCACTTTTTCTTTCATATTTCTCTCTCTCTATCCTTTCTTCTTGCTCTGATCTCTTCATTCCTTTTTCCAAATCTCAATTGAAATCAGTGGTTCTTGACATGATAAGACTTGTAAGTTTGCTTGCCAAAGCAGATACATGAAAAAGGTATAACAATAACAACACTCCCAGATAGCAGCCTAACCAGAACAAAAGAAAATGACAATAAATCTCCTGCTATATTCAAATGATCTGAAAGTTTGTCTCTCTCTGGAGTTGTATACACTTTTATCTCTTTGTGGTATTTGTGTGTGTGTGTGTGTGTGTGTGTGTGTGTGTGTGTGTGTGTGTGTGTGTGTGTGTGTGTGTGTGTGTGTGTAGCAATACGTCCTTATATAAGACTGTCAGCTCCCACCTGCTATGTGGCGAAGAACTACTGTCTCAGTGCTTCACTGTGCACATGCACAGAAACACACACACACACACACAGTAGTAATAATGTGTGTATTTTTTTGTCTCTATTTAATCTTGATGTGATGTTTCATCTGCAGGCTGCTACCACAGCTGGCTGCCTTATTGTCTGGGTCAGACTGATGGTTGTGTATGCGTGTGTGTACATGTGTGTATCTGTGCTTGCCACCACACACATTCTTCACTGCGTTGTGTACATGTGCATGAATGTGTCTATGCCCATTTTGTTTTTCTATATATCTATCTATCTTTTTTGTTTGTCTATATAAGAGCATACACATTTATCTTGTGCATGCCTCTACATTATATACTTACTGTCTATCTGTGTATATATGAGTCTGAACGTGTGTGTGCATTTGTGCACGTTTGTGTGTGTGTGTCGTCCATCAAGCCACACACACAGCCGTACCAAATCATTGGCCTGGTTGCTGATGATGACATATGAGTTCCTGGCCTCGGTAATGGCTGTTAAATCTCATAATTACACGCTTCTTTATTGCAATGCATAATGACCCCGCGGCACTATTGGACAATTAATTAAGATTTTCAGCCCAGGCTTTTTCAGGCCCAGATGAGGAGGTGGAATGAGGTCTAATGTTCTTGTCTTGGAGCTAGGACATTAAGGCATGATGCTATAGGAGAAGAGGCTGTCTCTTTCTGTCTCTCTGTCTCTCTGTCTCTCTGTCTCTCTGTCTCTCTGTCTCTCTGTCTCACCCCCGTTCTCCAACTTACTGTATCTTTGTCTTTCTGTCACTGTTTATATCTTATTTCTCTCTCACTTTCTCTCTCTTTCTCTGTCCCTCCTCTTGTCACTGTCCTCTCATTCCTCCCTCTCAGTGCTAGTCCTGGCTGATGATATTGGACACCATATCTCTAATCTGTGAATGGTAAATTAATCCCTGTGGAGTTTCCACGGTTGTTTCTCTATGGAGAGCTACGGGGGATTAGGAAGATAGAATCAACACAGCTTCATAATCTCATATACAGACACCAGGCCTGGACAGGCACCATGGGGTTGTGTGTTAAAGCCACGATCAGCAAGTTTTCATTTATACATTGTTGGTGTTCTGCAAAAATCATATTATCGTATGTCATATTGACAGATGACATTATCTGCGACGTGTAGAAAATGTTTCACGAATAACAGAATAAAGCATTAGCAGTGGCACAATGAGTGTTACCACAATTTCATTATAAGATAAAGATTTCAGATAAAGATTTCAAGATAAATCTGAGAAATGTGATATTAAAGAGCTATTTTAACTAATTTATTTGATGGCTCCAGTTCCATGGTTTAGGTTTTAGTGGGAGGGCTGCCCTTTTTGCTGAGGCGTGGATTGGATTGTGGATCGTGTCTTTAAAAGAGAATATGTTATGGCAGGATATTGTTCTGAGAAGGTAATCCGACTGCAGATCGATAGACTGTCACAACCCAGTTAATTGAACAAGCTGGGAAAATGAATTTGTCCCTGGCCCGATAGATAGACAGGTAGACAGGTAGACAGATAGATAGACAGACAGATAAATAGATAGATAGATAGATAGATAGATAGATAGATAGATAGATAGATAGATAGATAGATAGATAGATAGATAGATAGATAGATAGATAGATAGACAGGTAGACAGGTAGACAGGTAGACAGATAGACAGACAGACAGATAAATAGATAGATAGATAGATAGATAGATAGATGGATGATAGATACTCCTTTGCACCATGTCCTTTTACTCATCTTCATCATATATTCACATATATTTCCTCTTTATTCTTTTCCTTTCATTTCATTTTTCCATTTTCCTCCTCCTTTCACCTTCTCCTACAGACAAGTCTGGATGTTGTTTTTTTCTTCAAAACTGTCTGTCAGCATAGTGTGTGTGTATGTGTGTGTGTGTGTGTATGTGTGTGTCTCTGTGTGTAAGCTCCTCAGTTGTGTGTACACATAGTTAATTCCCCCAACAGAAATCTGCAGGCACGTACACACACACACACACACACACACACACTGGTCATTCCTGCCTGCATCAGCATTGTATTGGAGGAGGGAGGGAGGAGGATGCAAAGGTAGGGAAGGAGGAGAGGAGGATGGAGGATAGATGGATGAAGTGAGAGAAAGAAAGGAATACAAAGGAAGGGACATAATGGAGGAAAACAGAGATAGTGGAGAAATTAATTTTCCCCAACACATTCCCAAATACTCTTGATTCTGTGCATTAATCTGGTTTTTATAGACAGGTTTTTATTCAACACTGTCACTTGAGCAGTACTCTCCATACATATATTTACACGCACACACACACTATCCTCTCCACCTTTGAGGTCTAGATGACATCCAGTGGCACACACACACTTACACACACATACACACACTCCTTGACACAGCCCCGGTGGAGCTAGAAGTGGGTAATTAAAATGTAAATATTGATATTTTATTATTTGAAATGGCTCCACAGCAATGCTCTTAATGTCACTCCATCTGTCGTCTCCACGGAGACTGGGGGTTGCCCTCGATGACCGACTGCCCCCACCCCGGCAACCCAGCCACGGCAACAGCCATAACACCCGACGACCGTCGCTATGATGCCACGTCTCCATTTTGGGTCTAATTAAGTGTTAAATATTAGCACCAGCAAACACAGAGGCAGCACACACACCACACACACACACACACACAATGATAGACTCCTCACCTCACTCTCTTTCTCTCTCTCTCACACACACACACACACACACACACACACAGCACTCATCTCCACTCCAGCGATGGGAAGATTTTAAGTGTTAATCTTGCAGTGCTGCTGATGGTGTCTAATGTATGCAATTAACAGTCAGCCAGGGCTGAGGGTTTGGTAATTAGCTGGCTGTTCACACTGATTAGAGGCTACCGCAACCCTACTACTGCTCTACTCTCCCCCAGGCCGCAGAGAGAAAAGGGGAAAGAGGGGGGGGGGGGGGGGGGGAGAGCAGAGGGAGGGAAGAAGAGGGAGAACAAGAGGGATAGGGGGAATGGGGGGGGATCAGGAAAAAGATCTGGCTGCCGAATATATGAGAGGGGATGAAGGTGAGGGTGATGGGTGTTCATGGGTATGTGTGAGAGAGAGAGAGACAGATGGAGGAAGAACTTGCTGTCGAACTGCTTTGCCGGTTTGTACGAACAAAAGGACACGTTTGAGAAGAAAATGAAGCAGCACACTGACTTCAGCACAGGCTTGATGGCCGAGCGTGATCGTCTGCAATCGGTCTCATATATTACATGATAGGTTGTGTTGCCTTGTGGGAACGTGTATTCCCGTTCGGAGAGAGGGAGGCAGGGTGGGGACAGACAGGAAGGTAGAAAGAGAGAAGGAGGAAGACAGAGAGGCAGAGTGATAGAAAAGGGAGGTACATAAGATAAAAGAAAGGGTGAGGGTGAGTCACTGTGGGGTGATGAAGACGAGAGGGATGGTATGGCAGGAGAGACAAACCGAGAGACCGCATGAAGAAGAGAGAGAGAGTGGTATGACGGGGGAGAGATGGGGGGAGAGAGGGGTTCTTATTGTGCTCCCAGTTTACGATAAATCATTTGTGTTTCTATTCTATTCTATTGTACATGTAGCATCGCCCTAATACATTTTTCAGCATTCTAGAGCTGGCCTGCATCTCTACACTGAGTATGGCTCAGGATGGCTAACACTACCGCTTCTCCACCACACACACACACACACACACACACACCTTTGATGCACTGATACACAGTGGTTTGATTTGGCAATAGGATTTATCTGTCAATGAAGGATGAAGCTCAATTTGTGATATGCAATTTCATATGATATCAACTACACATGATGCATTATGTTTTGTATAATCTGAGTGTGTGTGTGTGCATGTATGAATGTTTGAGTGTGTGTGTGTGTGTGTGTGTGTGTGTGTGTCGTGTGTATGTGACTGTGTCTTTAAGCCGTTCTAAATTAGCTGGTTCTCTGGGTAGATTTGTTTCCATCTCGTTGCCCATCTCTGTGTAATTGGGTCAGCTGGTGGATGTGTGTGTGTGCATGTGCGTGAATGTGTGTGACAGCATTTGTCAGTGTGCATGCTTTTATTTCTGTGTGTGTATTTTGTGTGTGTGTGTATGCTGTTCTAGCTTGGCCAAGACCATCACAGGGGGTCCGTGTTCATTTGGGCCGGCGTCTGGCCGTATGGTACAAAACAGTTTGAGGCGTGCGTGTGCACACACACAGACACACACACACACACACACAAGTAGCAAAAGGGAGCACTTCACTTTCACAGCTTGCAACAATGCACACACAAATTTAAACACAAACACATACAAAAAGCGGTATGAGAGAGCACTGGAGTCACACAACACTGGAGTCACACAACACAGTATGCATACAAACCAGCACACATACACACACATACACACACACACACACACACACACACACACACAAGCACAGTGGTGTGTCTGTGACTGTTGGAAACCTCACGTGTCCTAATGCAATCTCTATCTCAGTGGGCCCGTAGCCTTAAATCTGTCCCCTGCAGAATACAATAGAATGTGTACATGCTACACATAGCTAATCCACTCTTCTCCTCTCATCTCCAAAGAACTAAAAAGACAACTAGAAAATCACAAAACCATTAAAAAATACTTTACAATCATGAATGTTCTGCCATAATCAAAATCTCAAGATAAAAACAGCATTTACATATCACAAAAAATGAACCAATCCACACCTGCTATTGTCACTTCTGTGGGCTTCTGTGTGTCAGTTGGTCAACCAAACTGGTCAAAGAACCTGAACAGTAACACTCAGTTGACAGAAGGGTTTAGACAAATATCAAGTTCATCCTTAACAGCCTCCTGTGCAGTATTTAATGTTCAGGCCTCCATGTACTATGGGGTGAAATCAAATTTTTCTTCATGGATGAAAAGTGGGCAGACTGCTCCTTTTGGTCCTGTTTCCAATACACATAGTATGAGCATGTAGAACGGTACTTTAAGTACTGTCAAATAAAACACATTTATAATTTAATTGCTTTATAATGGCAAATAATCTTTCAATTAACAATGACTAAAATATTAAGGGCAGTTAATAAATGCAAAACATCAACAGCAGCAACATTTATTGCTATAAAAGTCCCCTCTGTTTTTAAAGAGCAACATTTTAAAATAATGCTCCAAAACCTTTTAACTGGCTTTAACTGTATAAGCACTATACAGATACAAGTAAATTTAATAGAAAAACTATTGAGAATAATCCTTTCTCTCTCTTTATTGTTTATGTATGGCATATATGTTAATGGTTGAAGATTAACTTTATCACCATTGTTTAGTTGTTCAGTATTAATAATCATAATTACTGGAATCATTATGATCACTAATCAAATTGACACATTGACACATTTCCTGCAGTAGGCCTAAATAGTATGTTGCACTTCCAGTGTGCTGTACTACGGCAATGACATTCTAATGACAAATACACACCTAAAATCCTAAAAACAGACCTATAGCTTCAGGTGATGCCTGTGGTTGCAGAAATTGTTAAATTGTTGCTCGACGTTTGCATTTTGAGTATGACTGTTTCCTGCAGCATGTTGCTTAACATCACATATTCCTCTATAGGCCACAGAAAATACCCTGCAGCTGACTGCAGTTCAGCTTGTATTCATTCACTCACACTGTCAAGCTTCCCATTCACGGTGATATTCTTACAATCTCTTGCATCTGACAGGAGGGCTTGGAGAAGAGGAAGAGGCCATTTTTCTCTCAGTCTGACTCAAACAATAAATTGTTTTATTGGCTCATTAAGGAACACAACATCTTGCTCTTCATTAAGGAACGATTCTGTATTATACGGGATGGGTGGAAGCCCTATTCAGGTCAACGCGGTCACCTGCAGTGTAGTGCCTCTGGATCAGTTTAGATTTCAGAGCTTTGACTAGGGGCACTATGGCAGTGTTGTTGGGCACCACCAATGTAATACCAGCCTCTCTCCAGTCACTAGCTAATAGCTGGAATACACCCTCCTGTCTGTGATGGGTATCACATCAACCGCCTTTTGCTTATTTGTCAGCCTCTCTAGCTCCAGGCCAGCTGGCCACCCCCTACACAACTAGTTTCCAGAAATGCTCTTAGTATGAACTCACAGTCTTTGCTGCATTGTGTTAAATTTCTGCGACAATGTGTGAAGCTTTTCCTTACAACCACCTAAGACTAATACATCTTGATAAGTGCGTGACTCCTTGCTGTTGCATTATCGAGACATTTTCTATTAAACGTGCCCTAAACGGACATTTAACGGGTGTGTCATACTCCATAAAATCACAGTGTGATTCTGACTAAATCCCACATCTACCCCTCTTGCTCCCCCATCTTTCACTCTCTGCTATATGAACATCATTTGAATAATCTTTTATAAACAAACTGGTTTCAAAATAACACACAAACACACCGTAAGTCTTATTGAGTCCTAAGTTGCATTGCAGTGACAGTGTGTGAAGACTAGTCGTGTGTTAATAACTGGGGCCAGATCAGCATTGCAACCAGTCCTCACACCTGTTAACACAGAGACACACACACACACACACACACACACACACACACACAGGACAGCCTTCTCTGATGCAGTTATTACAGATATATGCAGGCACTATCACACACACATAAACCCACACACACACTCATATGCACGGGCACTCATAAGCATCACGATCAGTTCTCACTGGTGCGCATTTGCCCTGTAACCATGAGAAAACAAATATAGGGCTGCTGGATGTGTGTGTTTGTGTGTGTCTGTGTACCAACTGGGGCGTGAGAGAGGGCTATCCTGTGTGTGTGTGTGTGTGTGTGTGTGTGTGTGTGTGTGTGTGTGTGTGTGTGTGTGTGTGTATGTGTGCCAGAATGTTGTGCGGTCTCGGGTGTAAACGTGCAGTCAGGACTCATTTGGCAGACAAACAGGCCGCAGGGTGGCTGGGGAATCGACGTGTGTGTTTGTGTGTGTGTGTGTGTGTGTGTGTGTGTGTGTGTGTTTGTCTGTATTTGTGCGTCTGAGAGAGCAAAGGGAAAGGAAAAAAGAAAGAGCGCAAGAGAGCGAGCAGTAGAGGTTAAGTCTGCATGACTGCACTGCAGCCTCTTTCTGTCAGAGCAATGTATGGCACATGCACACACACAAATATATACACACTACAGATATACACACCTTCACATATATATATATATATATATATACACACACCCATACACACAGGTACACAAACACACACACACAACACACCCTTATGGATAGTTGGGGTCATTCAAGTAAGTTACACACACACCTGTATTTGGTAAAAACACACACAGACGCACAGCAGGACATCATTGAGCATGTATGATGTAGATGTACAGTAAATATAACACATAACTCAGATGTGATGGTTTTGACCTACAGCAGGTTTTACCTCTCGGTGTGTGTCATTAGCATGTAGTATGTCATTTCACATGAATATACAGAATCAGTGAGGAAATGTGTAACATGTTCAAGAAAATCCTTAATTGATTTGAGTGCCACACATTAGCTTGTCTTTAGCATTATTAGCTTCATTCTACATTAAGTTCAGCTTACCGACCCATGCAAGCACGCGCACACACACACACACACACGCACACACCACACTAAATGAAATGTTACAGACATAGACAAGCCGTAAAACATACACAAACACACACATAAGAGACATCCTATCAATAATAGGCAGAGAGGAAATGTAATTAGAGCCAAATAAGGAACCTTCTTTTGTCAAGTGAAATCACAGGTATAAAAGAAAGGTCTTCCCTTCCTTCCCCTCTCTCGCTCTCCCTCCCTCTCTCTCTCTCTCACTCTCTCCCATCTCTCACTTCTCCCTCTTTCTCTTCCTCCCCTCTCTCTTTCTTCTCTCCTCTCTCCCCATCTCACTCTCTTTCTTGTGCTCTCGCTCTCTCTCTCCATCAATACCTCTCTCTCCATCATCAGCACTAAATTCCCATTGATGTTTCTTTTCTTCTGCTGTATCGATCGCTTCATGAGAAGGAGGGGAGGAAGGGAGGAAGGGAAGAAGGGAGAGATGGTGTTATCTGTTAATTAATTTGTCCTGAAGCCGGCCGCCTATTAATCAGACAGATAAGAGGCATTGGATGGCTGAGCGGCGCAGACAGGCTGTTGGGGGGGAGGTTGTAGGGGAAACACACACACACACACACAGAAAACAGCCCTGCATGCACACACACACACACACACATTCATTCAGACAGAGATGTGCACATACAGAGACTCATACAGAAATGTGTTAACATGGGAATATATTCATGCACATAAAATGCAAACATTGTAGTGAAAAAGCAAGCAGTCACACATAGACATACACACAATGCAAGCACAAACACACCACAATATAAGCATGCACACATGCACGCACACCACACACACGCACACACATCCTGATAAAAATCATTGATGGACCTCAATAAAAAAAGCTCCACTTTCAGCTCAATAAAGTAATCATGGGGTTTTTAATTATTGGTGTTTTCTTTGTGTGTGTGTGTGTGTGTGTGTGTGTGTGTGTGTGTGTGTGTGTGTGTGTGTTACTCAACCCCAGATTGCTCTATTGGAGCTGCTCAGTGGTCAGCAGTAGAAACAATGTGTGCCGAAAATGTGTGTGTGGACTCGGGATAGATAAAAGTACAAAATGAAAACACGTAAGTTGTCAAAGCAGTTTCCCAGACATTTGTGTGGGAGCTTGGTTAGGACCATGCTTTGGCCCAACCAATGAAGTATTTGTTTGTACCCAGAGAACTCATTAAGTTTCCCACCTCTCGAACCACATGTGCCCCCACTGCCTCAGGATCAAATCCCACCAGATGTTTCTTACGTAAAAATAACGCAACTTAAAATAATGAAAACACACACACAACATGCATCTTTCCTTTTCATTGCCATTTACCCTCCTTTTCACTTTGAGGAGATTCTATACCTCTGTGTGTGTGTGTGTGTGTGTGTGTGTGTGTGTGTGTGTGTGTGTGTGTGTGTGTGTGTGTGTGTGTGTGTGTGTGTTTGTTAATTTTAGCGATGCCAGCTCTTATTCTCTCTGCCCCTCATGAGTGGTGAAGTACTAAGGACCCCCTTAAGACATCTGCCTCGGTGAATGAGAGGTGTGTGTGTGTGTGTGTGTGTGTGTGTGTGTGTGTGTGTGTGTGTGTGTGTGTGTGTGTGTATGTGTGTGTGTGTGTGTGTGTGTGTGTGTGTGTGTGTGTGAGTGTGTGTGTGAAGACCCCCTTAAGAAATTCACCTCTAATCCCTTCTGATGATTTCATTAAGTAAAGGAGAAGACACTGCCAGTTGGCAAAGATACTGCTCCCTTCACTATGCTCTGTGTGTGTGTGTGTGTGTGTGTGTGTGTGTGTGTGTGTGTGTGTGGGTGGGTGGGTTTGTGCATCAATCATACATATTTGGATTCATCCCACTGTTTTTGCATGTGGTTATGTGTGTGCATATGATGTGTGTGTGTGCAGTGGGGTGTGTCTGTGTAAGTGTGTGTGTATCCTAATGCGATGAGAGATGTTAACGGTGGTAGATAGAATGAATTAGAGCTCGTTACAAACAACAATAGCCTGCAACCTGGTCATAATGAGACGCCTGCCATTACCCATCAACACACTGGGAGATACGAGCCCCTAACACACACGCACGCACACACACACACACTACCATCTCAAGAGGAAGCACATCACAGCAGATGTTACTGGAGAAATATCTTCCTTCTCATCTGCCTGCATCCCCTGGCAGGAGACTCTGCTAAAATACACACACACACACACACACAAGCACATACACATACACACACGCACATACACATACACACTGGAGGGATACAGTGAGCTCTGACAGGTGCACTCACCTGGGCCTCTGTCTTTGTCTTTCTTAGGAAGGCTTTCACATACACACACACACAGGCAGGCAGGTGTGAATAGACAGGTGTGTGAGGAGAGAACAGCTGTGAGGAAAGGTGTGAGTGGGCAGGTGTTCCATTAAAGAGATAGAGAGACACAGAGAGAGAGAGAGAGACAGACATAGAGAGACAGAGAGAGAGAGACAGACATAGAGAGACAGAGAGAGAGAGACAGACATAGAGAGACACAGAGAGAGAGAGACAGACATAGAGAGACAGAGAGAGAGAGACAGACATAGAGAGACAGAGAGAGAGAGACAGACATAGAGAGACAGAGAGAGAGAGACAGACATAGAGAGACACAGAGAGAGAGAGACAGACAGAGAGACAGAGAGAGAGAGACAGACATAGAGAGACAGAGAGAGAGAGACAGACATAGAGAGACACAGAAAGAGAGAGACAGACATAGAGAGAGACAGACATAGAGAGAGACACGGGGAGAGAGAGACAGACATAGAGAGACACAGAGAGAGAGAGAGACAGACATAGAGAGACACAGAAAGAGAGAGACAGACATAGAGAGAGACAGAGAGAGACAGACATAGAGAGAGACACGGGGAGAGAGAGACAGACATAGAGAGACACAGAGAGAGAGAGACAGACAGAGAAAGAGAGAGACTGATACACTTAGAAAATGTTAAAAAGAGAGAAAAGAGTGAATAAGAAACAATAATACAATTAAATTGAGGCTATATATCCCAGAAAGAAAGAGAGACATATAATAGAGAATATTAAGGTCAAGAACAAAAAAAACACCAAACGACCAAAAGGTCTGCTAACAAGAGTGTAAAAGAGAAAGAGAGACAGACAGGATATGTAGACAAAAAGTGCAGACCGAACCAGACATGGTCAGACAGAGACGGAGGTAGACAGAGACAGACAGATAAAGATACATAGATTGAGATTGGAGTGAGAGAGAGACAGACAGATATAGACATAGACAGATAGAAAGACACGGATTGACATTGGAGAAAGCAGCAGTTTTGAGGCTATTGCAGCAATTAGTGTGTGTGTGTGTGTGTGTGTGTGTGTGTGTGCGTGTGCGTGTGCGTGTGCGTGTGTGTGTGTGCGTGCGCGTGCGCGTGTGCGTGTGTGTGTGTGTGTGTGAGTGAGCGGTGCAGTGGCGATGGCCAGCATTGATCCATGGAGGTTGTGTCAGGGGGAGATAAGGCCTGCCTTTCCCCAGAGAAGAGCCCCCGGCACAGGGGGAGAGAGGAGGAGGAGGCCTCTGGTCAGCTGGATGGATGGAGGGGGGCAGGGAGGGAGGGAAGGGGAGCAGACCTTGACCCTCTCCCTAGCTTCAAAGCAAGCTTTATTTTCTCTTTCTCTCCCCCTTTCTTCCTCCTCCCCTCCTTTACCTTCCAATTCCAGCTCCAATTACTTTACCAACATGAAGCAGTATACAAAATGTACATTTCCATGTCAAAGCAACATGTTATCTGTGTTTAAAGAATGACAAATTATCTGGGGAAGTCTGGGAATATCAGGGAATTTTGTCACTTCACAATCAATGCCAGAATGTACTTCGCAACTTGTTTCACACATTAATTGCATCATGGTGGTTTTCAGCCCAATAATAGGGGACACCAGACTGTTTACCCCTTTACAACTTTTCTGAGGTGAAAAATAACATTAACATCCAGGAAGAAATGGAAGCGCTCCAACTTATGTCATGGAAAGTCAATGTAAAAATCACATCATTTTACATCAGGGCCACAGTGGGAACCCTGGTTTATGTATTCAAACCATACTGAGATGAATGATGAATGAACTTTCTCTCTCCATGTCGTTTTCTCTCTCTTGCTTTCCTTTCTTTCTCTGAATAAGAATTTTGATCAAATCTTATTACATTTTAACATATGACACATTTCCCTCCCTTTCCTCTCTCTCTCCATCAGGTTTCTCTACGCTGTCTTTGGCAGACCAGATGAGTCTACTGCAGAGCGCATGGATGGAGATCCTGATCCTGCGTGTTGTCTACCGCTCGCTGTCCTTTGAAGACAAGGTCGGTGTACGCTTGTGTCTTGCTCACATCACATTAAACCTCATAGTGCACAAATGCATTCACAATCTCTCCTCCTCTCTGTGTCTCTTTAGTTGGTGTATGCTGAGGACTACATCATGGATGAAGACCAGTCTAAGCTAGCAGGACTTCTGGACCTGAACAACGCCATCCTCCAGCTGGTCAAGAAATACAAGTCCATGAAACTGGAGAAGGAGGAATTTGTCACTCTCAAGGCCATTGCTTTAGCAAACTCAGGTAAGACATCCTTCCTCTCAGCTGATGTTTGTTGTGGCCATTTTGTGTTCCTCCTAGTGAGCATTCAGTTTAGCTCAACTGGGGACCTAAAAGTGGATCATACACCCCACTAGCCTATAGATATGTTTATGTATACACAGGGGCACTTTGGCAGTATTTGACTTTGATCGTGCCAGGGATCGAATCCGCGACCTTTCAGATACAGGGCAGCCTCACTGGCTGGCCTACCAGTCGTCTACCAGGACCCACTAGGATATGGCAGAATAAATACTAGAATAGTGCAAAGGAAAGAACCATTGAAAAACATTGTATGTAAATCAAATATTGTATGGGATAGTATAAAAGAAAGACATTTAATATTGTATTAATTTAATGAATGTTAGGGAAAGAAAATCCTCTGTTGATATGGTGGTGCTGACACACGGCCCAGGAACACAGAGATGCTAAACAAACTTCTCCCTCCTCTGTGTGTGTGTGTGTGGGGGGGGGGGGGGGTGCGTGTGCCTGGTGGAGAAAGAGTTAATCCTTGGAATCTTCAGTCCCATGGGACTCATTTGAGCTGAACCATCAAAGGACTGATTTAAATACTCCACACACCACACACACACTCACACACACACAACAACAACCGCGACATGTACTCTCACACAGTGAGACAGTTAATCTTTCCCAGTAAGGCAATGCCATCAGCTGTCCGACCTCCCCCTTTCTGAAACACCCCTAAAGCCACACACACACACACACACACACACACACACACACACCCTTTCAACATAAAGCCCACCTCCCCACCCCAACAAAGTGGCGATCCCTTTTACAATTAGCATAGTCGTCTCTTCAGATGCCTGTTAAATAAGGTGCAATCATTAGGACCCCGCGTCTGTCGATAAAGCCCCCTCTCTGATGTTGTCCAGCTGCATCGACAACTGACTGACACAAAAACACACACACATACACACACACACACACCTTCCTCCCAGGACCCCGTCTTTTGAACTTTGTCTTGGAAGCCAGCCAGCTCTTCAGTACTCTTTAATTACAAGGGGGAAACTGTCAATACAATGTGTTTAAATGGGAAAATGCAATGGGAGAACTTTGAATAGGGAGGGAGGGGCCATTTGTTCTGATCCTGCTACCGTCTACACACACACCCTAACACGTGCACACACATAGAAATGCACATACACGAATGCACACCATTCGCACACACTCGCTCAAAACACACATACACACTCTCATGCACAAAATATTGACAGATTGTTTTCCTGAGGGCCATGTGTGACAATCAATGTCTTGGTCCCGCCTCTGTGTGTGTGTGTGTGTGTGTGTGTGTGTGTGTGTGTGTGTGTGCGTGCGTGTGTGCGTGCGTGCGTGCGTGTGTGTGTGCTGCAGCCTGAAGGATGAGAAAGCTGATTGGTTCTGCTGGCCGGACAACAATGATGATGATGATGATGATGATTGCTCACTATTTGGCAAGGCAGGCATCGCAGGGACCTTACTGCCTCAAAGCGCACCCTGGGCTGGGATAGGGTGATGGGGTTGGACTTGGGGGCCATTTGTGTGTGTGTGTGTGTGTGTGTGTGTGTGTGTGTGTGTGTGTGTGTGTGTGTGTGTGTGTGTGTGTGTGTGTGTGTGTGTGTAAATAATAATAATAATAATAATGAATTAGCTAAGGGTCCACAGCAGGCAGCATTTTTCCCTCCAAAAATGAATGGACGTATAGCTTTTTGAAATGAAACCATGTTACCCTCCTGGCAAAGCTGAAGTGTCTTTGTCTAGCAATGAACGAACCCAAATAAGAACTTTTTTATTTGACATCAAAAGCTTACCTCACTGTTTACAAAAGTTGCATTTGAAATAGTCATTGTTTTTGCTGGTTGAAATTGAAAGAGCCGACTTCCAAATAAGAAGTTTACATCACTGTCTGGAGTGTGTGACTGCTCGACAAGACAACAGAATGCTAGCATTAGCATTTTGAAGGGCACTGACACTAATTAATTCGCAGGATGCTAATCGTCTGCATTAATGAAGGCAAGCCGTAAGAAATGTTAGCGAACGTGCCCCACATGTAAAGACAGCTAAACTAGCCACACTGACAACTGTGTGTGTGTGTGTGTGTGTGTGTGTGTGTGTGTGTGTGTGTGTGTGTGTGTGTGTGTGTGTGTGTGTGTGTGTGTGTGTGTGTGTGTTACATGTTCACGTGGGTTTTAACAGCCTTATGTGCTCCTGCTCATTAGCTTTTGCTGCTTTACTTGTGAGTGTGTGTACGGCGGGTCACAGCACAGCGGTAGCCATGCCTATCACTTAATACTAATTTAATACTAAACACACGCCAATACCAAATTCATTCAACTTAGGTTTAACTTATATTCATTATAGTTTTCTATTAAGTTCAGAAAACAAGCTATATAAACCCAAGAATAAAGGGAAGTAGTTTGTATGTTATATAGAAGTAGAAAATTCAAGAACCGATTAAAACTGAGGGTTCTATTGATCCCTATAGAATCTGACCCACTGACTGGTCTGGTCCTGCATACTGATACATGCATTACACTCTATAGATCGAACCCTGTGTGTTCACATGTGTGTGTGTGCGTGTGCACATCTATGTATGTGTGTCTATCTTATTTTACGTTGAATTTATTTTGCTGGTATAATCTCTGTTTGGTGTTTCATGTGTACCACATACAATGAGTGTGAGTGTGTGTGTCAGTGTGTGTGTGGTTCCTAATCATATTTCTGGTCACGCTGGCATCTTCGTTAGCCCAGTGGATGTTGTGTGTGCATCTGAAACGTGTGTGTGTAAGCAGTTTGCTGTAAGAAGTATTCTGTTGGATCACAGGTCAGTTTTTGCACACCAAAGGCCAAAGCCCCTCTGAGAAGACCACTGACAGCAACTGGGCTCACATACACAGACACACACACACGCTGCAAACCAATAATCATCACTGTCCTGAAGAAACTCCAAAATGGGAATCCTGCTTGTTTGTTCCCTTTGACACTCGTATATTTTTGACATTTTACAACATGCTATCAAACGGGCGGCTTGCCATTTAGGAGATATAAGGTTTCCGTACGGCACTGACACAATTCATGTGTGTGTGTGTTTGTAAAAACCCTTGCGTTCATACATGCATGCACACCTATGTCTCCTCCCCTCTGGCAGTGGGTGTGTGTGTGTGTGTGTGTGTGTGTGTGTGTGTGTGTGTGTGATGGCCTGTCAATAGTAGCCTTGTGATTATTATTTAACATGCATGTAGTCATTGATCGTAGACATTGATCGGAGGTTGGGAGTTAAAGGCCAGCGCACATTAAGACTTTGGCTCCCTAAGGGCCAATATAGAGTATTACTATAGAGGGACACTCTGGGCCTTTACTGCCACATATGCTGAAATACACACTCTAGGCTGCCCTATAGATAGATGAGTGCAAACAAATTCTCTCTCTCTCTGTCTCTGTCTCACACACACACAACCTATCTCTGTTGGTCCTGCATCTCTCCATCATGTTACAAGTCTGCCTCTCTTTCTCCGCCCACTCCCCTCTCTGTCTGTCTATTCATCACACCCACAGATCCACACTTTAAACAGAGAAAGGAGCATCCCCAGCATTTAAAGCCCCAATCCTGGATTTACTTTCCACTACAAATTGTAGGTTTATAATTTACAATTTAGTCATTTCGATGATCTTCTTATCAACGGCATCTTTCATTAAGTGCTTAAGTCAGGTTTATGAGTCCCATAATGGCTTAGGGCACAGTAAACAACAGGTTCAGGGAAAACAACACACTGTTAAGAAATAGAGGATTATCTAGAAGTAATGGACAGCAATGTACATTCGCAGTGAAGCTTTTTGAAACATTCTCATTCTCAACATTCAAAACACTAATCGTTTCTTCACGTTCACATATTCACATCACATATCACTCTTTGAATCTAGTAAATTTTCAGTCGAAGAGCATGTTATAGCATCCCTACCTTCTTGTTTCTGTTTGGATTCTGGATTGAGTCTTTAACACCGGGCCCTCCACTGGCACTGAGCAATAACACAGGAGAGCGAGGGGGCACAGGCACTGACAAAGACACATACTGTAAACAAAATCCAAAGGAGTTGTGGGAGCTCTCTACACAGCAGAGCATGCCCTTATTGCTGGAAAAGGCATTTCAGCCACTCAAAAGGTCCACTGCATACTAGGAGGCTGGGATACTGATTTTAATAGGCCATATTTCATTACTTTAAATGCATTTCTTCAGTAAACAAAGCACTCTGAATCCAACCTATCAGTTTCTCCACACGTATCATGTTTCAATAACTGACAAATAAGTTTCCCCGGCAGTTCATGTGTTATATATAAAATAAATGCATATAGTGAAGGGAAGTGAAAAAGATTGATTCAGATGGAAAACATTTTTAGATATCTTTTTGCCCACGTTTGAACAAGCTAGACACACACCCCAAGGACATTGGGGACATGGATGATCATTTTACAGTAATATACATGGACCATCCATTTTCATGTTTTTCATATATGTACATGAATTTTAAGAATGAATCTAAATGTCTTCACCCTCCTTCCCCAGACTCCATGCACATCGAGGACGTGGACGCAGTGCAGAAGCTCCAGGATGTTCTCCATGAGGCCCTGCAGGACTACGAGGCTTCTCAGCATCAGGAGGACCCTCGCCGGGCAGGCAAGCTGCTCATGACCCTCCCCCTGCTTCGCCAGACCTCCACCAAGGCCGTGCAGCATTTCTACAGCATCAAGCAGGATGGCAAAGTCCCAATGCACAAACTCTTCCTGGAGCTGCTGGAGGCCAAGGTCTGAGGATGGAGGGACGGATGGAAGGACAGCTAGGCATCGGTCTGAGCCACCTGAACTCCAACATGAACTTTGAACAACAACTTTGACTGACCTCTAGCTCTTTACACACAAACACATAGACACATATGTCCCTGAGATATCTCTGCTGACGCATCCCCCTATGAACAAACGAGTATCCTAAACTTCATACCTGAATCCCCAAACCTCACCCGTCTTTGACAAAGGGGCAGTCACTTGACCCTTACTGACATGACCCCCCTGCTACCAAGGGAAGGAGGTATTCCCTGTAGAAACTATTAACAATCACTTAGCAGTTACCATGGTGATACTGGACACTGATGATGGCAAGACAAACAGTCGCTTATGCATATAAGATTGATTAAGATGTGATTAGTGACAAAACGCTTAAATGAGGACATATTTAAAACAAATGGACAACTTTTCATTTTAGTTGTGAGGAAGGCTGCAGACCTGCACTCTTGTCTCCTTTCCCCCAACACAGTTTTTTAAGTGTTCAAGAAGAAAATGAGGGGGAAATATGTACATTAAAGAAGTATTAATGACATTTGTTGTCAGTTCGGATGGATGGACAGAGAAGAGAAAAGAAGAGGAGACTTGCCCTGCCAAAGGATGGAACTCATCCATTCAGAGGATGCCAGCAAACTTTACTGTCATAACCCAAAATACTTTCTGGTTCTCTAAACACTTCCTGGTTCTCTCTAAATACAGTTCCTGGTTCCTGTGACTCCCCTACTCCACCTACAAGTCAGTATTATCAGCGTATTATCATGTTCGCACACCCGACTGAATATTGATGTCTGAGAGTGGTTTCAAATATTCTGACTGCTTGAGGTGTGATTGATTTACTACCTTCAAAAGTAGAAATATCACTTGAAAATTGAGCCAATGTAGCAGGCTAGCCTTGATCTCTCGTCAAGGGTGCATTCCTGCTTGGCAAACTGGTAGATGTTTGGCTTCCAAAGTAGGCTCGGTTCAGATCTTGTCTGATATATTAAATCAAACACTCCTCTTGTTTTTGTTCATTTATTTGAAACCTGTTCAGCTGCTTAGTGACCCAGGCTTGCAGTTCACCACAAAGCGGTCATGTAGAGTAGAGTTTCTAGGCTCTCAGTCTGTCAATGTGCCATCAAGACTAATCCAGCCCATACCCATTACCTGTCCAATGGTACTTCCTGATTCCAAAACCTGCAAAATGTCACTTCAGTACTACCCTTCTTGCTCCTTTGCGTTCATGTCTTCCAGGTCATCCTTGGGTCAGTTCGGAGGTATTTTTTCTAGTTCATTCAAGGAGTGAAGGGGGAGCTTCAGTCACTCAATGCAATGCGAACCAGAGGGAACAGTGTGTTGATAAAACTGACTGAATGAATAACTAATGTTGCTTTGAAACTCCTCGTTTTTATTTATTTCTAACTTGAAAATAATATTAGCGATGATAACAATGCTAAGGCTGTAAATAATGACGATTGTCATCCTGTATATGACACAAACACGGCTTTGTTTTTGTTATTAATATTGTCTTCTTAAAATTGAATCAATCAATATGTCTTTCCTTTTTTCTATCAGCTTGACCACTTTCAGCAATTATTATATATATAACAAGTAATAATGTATTAACAAATCAGCGTTTATCTTAGAAACTCCGAGCAATAGTGATTTTAAAAGGAGGGGGGTGTGCATATGGACAAAGTATGCAATATTAACATTTTGTGCCAGTCTTAAATTTGGGAGGAGGGAGGGAGGGAGGGGAGATTTTAGGAGAGTTGTAGCTTCTCTTTCTCTGTGTGATTTGCCATAAGCTATTAGATAACAGACAGTCAATAACTCCTTAGAGACAGTTAAGCAGGAAGAGGTTAGGACCAGGAATGTCAGGACAATGTCCAATGTCGCCTTCACATTATGGCATGAAAGCTATTACGGTCAGTATCGAGTAAAACAAAGAGCTGAATAGTGAAAGATCCAACATCGGGAATTCCCACATGGCTCCGATATTTGTACCGTTCTTGTGACCAAGCTCTTTTTGCTGTTGCAGTTTACATTGGCATTGTGAAAACGTTTAAACAAAGACAAGAAATCGACAGTTCATTGTTGCAGCTGCGAGAGACCCCAAACCAGCTTGTCTCTCATTGAAGTTATTATCATGCAGTTTCTTTGTCCACCATCCAAAGGTGGACACACCATCAGCCACGTAGATGAGACCAGCAGAATAACCTGACTAGATCTGAGGGAAATGATGCTAGCATAAACAAACAATCATCCAATTCAAAAAGTGTGGCACTGGCTGCTTTATCTTAGCTAGCCATTCCACTTCCTGTCGATAGACACATTTGTTTTTAAATTTAAAAGAAAATGTTTTTGTGTTGTAACACCATTTGAATACTGTAATACATTTTAGATTGATGAGGAAAGTTCTTGTATCCAATTTTCACTGATTTACAGCAATTTGATACTTAGCTAGCTAGCTGATTGTCTACTAGCTCATTAGTGTTCTATTTGCATCTGCAAAATGACCAAAAACATCTACACTTTGTGGTAGTGGACAACTGGATTTCTTGCTGACGAGCAATTTTGCAAATGACAATGAAAATGTGATGTATAGGACTTTATTTTTATTAATCTTTTTATTGGGAATACAGAAAAATACAGAAGTATGAAATGACAAGTATTTCCCATTATTGTTAAATTGTAACATCCCCAGGGACCTCAAAGAGCAACCACCCCACCCCCAACAACAAATTATAGGACTTTGACTTAACTTCAATTACCACGGTATTTAAATGGTGTCAATCTCTTTTGATAGAGGTTCAAAGTATTTTCTTTTTAAATTACAAAGCTGTCTGCTGGATTACATAGGTGTGTGTAGAGGTAGGAAATGGAAAAGCAGGCCGATAGAAAACTGGCTCAAGGTTATTTTAAAGCCCAGAACTAGCATTACATTTACAAGTTCATTGTTATAATGCGAGTGCATATGGTTGATGGATCACACAACATTTTAACAAATGAAAATGGTCTAGGACTTTTTAAATATCTTTATTCATGTAATTTCTAAAGCAGAATAAGAATGCCAAAATGTGTAATCTAGATTATGGTGTAATCTAATATAAAATGGCAACTCGTCACAGTCGAGGAGTGCTGCAGTTAAGTCCAGTTAATCTCTAACATCACAAGCTCTGTATCAAACATCAGTATTATTAGTAAGGGGTATTTTCTCAGCCTTCTTAAACATTGTATATTGTAAATTATACAGATTATAATTCTAATGTAAGACATTTTATTGGAAACAAAACCGAAGAAAAAAAGAAAAAAAAATGTAGTTCAGCCTCTATGTGTGTTTCATGTTTGCTGTGCTTTTTTCTATCAAGAAAAAACTCTTGTTTCTTTTGTTTTATCTGTTTGTTGTTTTTTTAAACTCTCTTTCTTTTTTCCTTTCCTTCTCTGTTGCGTCTTCTAAGGCGCTGCTGTGTACTTTTTCTCGTGGTGGTTCCCGTTCTCGTGCCGTGTGCTTCTTCTTTAGACAACACAGAGTAGAGTAGAGGCCATGTCGTCTGTCTGTCGGATCAGTCCGCAGGGGGTCTGGGCACCGGATTCTCTCATAATGAACCGAACCGGATATAAGGCTCTTCTAGAAACTTACTAGACCAACAGGATCAAATTACAGTATCCATCTTTACCGAGCTATACATAAATAAATATGAAGTATCTAAATGAAGAAACACAATACAAGTATTTAAAGAAGGGATAATTTGTGTAACTACTCTTTCTTGTAGAATAAACAATATACTGTATATCTTTAGGTTTAAATAAAGGTGAAATGAAAAAGGACATTTGAGTAATTCAGAACCGTAGGTGACTCTTTTTTGATAAACTCGCTGTACATAACTGCCTTCCATACAGCTCAACTCAATCATTATCTTTACTATTTCAGCTGGCAAAAAGGGAAATTATTAAGATGAAAAACACTTTCTTTTCTTGAAATGTTTCTGTTGTTGTTGTTTCCTTTTTTTCAACCCTTTTCCAGTAAAACATCTCAAGAGTGAGCAGAGACAGACAGTCAATGTTTTTTTTAAAGGTCGGACTAAATTGAGATGTGAGGGTTTGTATTCTTCATCTACAAGATGTGGGCGTGGGAAAGGGAATGTTAAAGGAATAACCTGACATGTTTCATTTTAGCCCGTTGTTTTTCTTTGTCAAACACTCATATTACAAAAAGGGTTTCTGCATTGGTACTTGAATTAAACCAAGATCCAGACTAAAATTCAAAATGCCAGCAGTCTTTAATGAACATTTTGTTACACCTATTCACACACTCTCATAAATACACAGACATCGATTATACATTACAAATATCATACATTCACAGATCCTTAGGCCCATCAACGGTCATACACAGTAACATATATGTTTTTAGGAAGGAAATACATATAGACAATACAGATAAATTATTACACAGGTGCATTGGACGTACTTGTAGGTCGTGTCCCCAGTGACAATGTTGAACTTCTTATTCTGTGTCACTGACAGTAACCTCAAAGATAAAGATGTTGGCATTTCTTATCTACTGTACATTGTTATAATCTACACGTACAACTTATGGAAGAACGGTGCTGTTTTCTTAATGTATTATTGTTTCTCTTCTGTTTTCCTGTTTTTATCTGTTTGTCAATTGTCAAACCAATCCTGTGTAATCCTGGACAAGTCAAGGTGATGAAAGATGGTACAAGTCTCCCTGAGTTGATTTAAGCTCAGTTGAATTTGTTTTTTACCAGAACAAAACAAAATGGCAACTGTTTTTTCATGAGTGAAATTTCAGTAGCTATTGGTCATGATATGTTAAAAATAGTACAATTTCTTTAAATCTTTCACATCTTTATCATATTCTTATCAATACAAATTAAAGGTGAAGTCATCACAGCGACTTCCCTTGGCCGGAAACGAAAATGGTTCACTTTAATTTGCACCATTTTGTGTTTCCAGTTGAATAAAACTAATTTCTTACCAGCAGAGTTTGCAAAATGACTCCTGTAAAAATGGCTCCCAAGTGGAGCTTTGACAATAAATAAAAAGTAGGATTGCTGTGTCATTTCAAATGACTAAAAAAGCAAAATCACAATTGTAGCAGCTAAAATCAGCAGGGAGATTGTGTGTTTCTTCTTTCAGAAGCTTTGATAGAACTAGCTGCCAATAGTGGACATGTTACTTAGGTGTATAGGAAGGAAGTGTTTTCCCCCAAGCATCATTTTTATTCTATTTAAAAAGCAATATTATGATGACTGTACAGCGACGAGGCAAGAGTTGCACTTGTTTGTCTTGGGTTGTAGATCCAAAAGCTGATGTATCTATTGGAATTACTCTGCAATTATTATTGAAACCATAGAAATAACAAGGTGAACAATGTAATGATGAGCCAAACTGCTTTTGTTACTGTGACAAGTGGTGGGAGGACTATGGGTTTTTGCAGAGCAATTGATAGAAAGAGTTTGGCCTGGTTGCACTATAGGCACCATGTTATTGCACTTCTCTAGCTCTGTTAGCTGCAAAGACTGTATGTGACGATACCCTGGAATAGAATGACAAGTTACTTACATCGAGCAGGATTGTCTACTCACATGGCTGCCGCCGAAACCTGCTCTGGTCAAACTGTGTCTATCTGCAGCTCTACAGAGTGTTTAGTCCCTTATTTGTATTTAATCCCCAAATGTACCTGGCACATATGCTGCGTCTAGGGCTGCAGGCTGAATCTGCAAATATTAAGAAAATATTTAAAGAGAAAGAGGAAGATGAGACATTTGAAAAAAGGGATATTTAAAGAAAAAAGACCCTTGCGTAGCGGAGAAGAGTTGAGGAGGAGAGGAGACCCCGTAGTGTTATTAAAAACATGTCTGTAGATTTTAGATGTGCTTCACATCAGTAAATGAAAAAAATAACAAAACAAACAATTACCTGTATATTTTTGTGACGTGTATCATACAAGTGTGCTCCGACGATAATGTCCATTTGTGTAAATGTATTTATTTGACATTGTATATATTGTTCAATGCAAAAAGAGAGACCTATGATTCTGTAACTTAAACTACTATGGGTTGAAACATTACATGTGTTACTCCAGACTATGCCTTTCAGGATTATTACAGTAGAGCAATATCAATTAAAACCAGGCTTCCAGTTTTGACCCCTGTCTCGTTACTGTCTGATTCTTCACACATTTCTTTTTTAATCCAACCTGATATAATCCAACCTTTTAAGCAGCATAAAACAATGAATGTATATTATATACAGGGGAAGTTGTGTGAGCATGCATGCTCTTTTCCAGCAACTCCTAACTTCATATCCACACAGCTACATACATTCACACCCCGTACAGGGAGGGGAGCATATTACGCATTCTCTCAGACCACCAACATTTTCCCAGCCGGTCCAAGGGATTTGAACCAGTGACCTTCCAGACACAAGCCCACTTCTCTAAAGCATGAAAGAGGGGAAGGGATGGAAGAAAGGGAAGGAGAGGAGGAGGAGGAGGAGGAGAGAAGAGGAAGTGGTGACAGCTTGCTTCGGTGGGTGGCTAACGACTGTCCACTCTGAATGCACAGTTCACCTGCTCTTGCCAAGGGCACTACACACACACACACACACACACACACTGATGTAAGACATGCTGTGTACAACATTAACCAGTAGAGGCCCTTTCAAAAGCATAAGCAAACATGAGTAGAGAAGACATAAACAGAGGCTCTTCAGACTCCATCGCTCCTTCTGTCTGAGTCCTGATTGGAGTTGAGGAAAAACAGATTCATCCCTTGCGTTCACTGTTTCTCCATCTCCTACTTTCTCTCTTCTTCCCCCCTTCCTTCTGTTTCTCTCCATGCCTCCCTCCTTTTCTCTTTCTCTCCCTCCCTCTCTGTCTGCCCCCCCATCTCCCCCTTTCTCCCTCCCTCACTCTCTCTCTCTTCCCTAATAGCCAGCAGCAGTAAATGGGATGCAGAGGCCAGATATTTAATGTAGCAGAGAGCCGTGGAGCGTTTTAAGAAGCCTTTTTGTAACAGGGGGAGCCCTGACCTGCAGGCAAATATTTTTCAACCAGATGACATAAGAAGATATTAACCGAATGGGACCCAATGGCGGAGAGAGAGATTTTTATTCCTTTTTTTTTCTCCTCTCTCCCTCCCTCTCCCTCTCTCTCTCTATTTTCTATTTGGGCTGCCGGTCGCCCGGCCTTCTGCAGATACGTTTTATTTTACTCGCTTGCCTTTCGGAGTTCATTTATTTTATTTTATCTTTGATTCATTATTATGATACGATAAAAGCTACTTGAGCATTTCAGCTGCCGAGGGGCTCTTATCGTTAACCTTGTGGAACGCCTGTAAGAGTGGGCTCCGCACGCCGCATCACTAATGGACAACTTAACTCCTCTCACCTCCTCCTCCACCTCCTGCCTTCATCTACATCTCTCTGTCTCTCTGTGAGCACCATTCATTCCTCCTCCACTCTTCTCTGGTCTCCCTCCATCTTTTACCCTCACAATCTGTCTTCACTCTTTCTTTTTCTTCTCATTTTTCTTTTCCTCAAGTCTGTTCTGTTCAAATGTACTTTACTGGAAATGTGATATATAGGCTAAGTAAACATTGTCAAGGTAAATGATATCTGGGTGATAACTATTTTTCCATGTCTCTATCTCCTAACCAAAAGCAACTTAGTTTGTGATAACTTTTCTCTTTTCAACTGAACTTTTTTCTTTCATGACAACTGTGTTATAATATCCAAATACTCGGAGACTTCAACATCCATGTTTATTGTCTTCCAGTGGGTTTGCATCTGATTTTATGAAGTTGAGAGTTATTGAGAGTTTTAATTTAGTTCAGTGTTTTAGAGAACAGTCAAAGAAATGTGTGTGTCCGACCATAAGGCCATTATCTTGTCCTGTTGCATTGCCCTTCTCCCAGGCTCGGCTTTCCTTAACTCTCTTTCTGCCTGCAAATTCTCAGGGGGCTTTTTGACCTCTTCCAACACTGCAGTACCTCTACTCAACACCAAAAAGAGTGTTGATTATTTTAATAGCACATGCTTGAGTCTTCTTGATGCTGTTGCTTCTTTTAAGAGCAAACCCCTCCCTCCCATGGCTGGATGGAAACACTTGAGAATGTGCAAAAGCCGATCACAAATGCAAGGATGAAAACTGCACATGCCCTACAATATGAAGGGCTAAAAGCTGAAGTATCAGAAAGTGGTTAAGAATGCAAGAGCAGCATATTTTTCTGACCTTATGTTAAAGAACTATCATAACTCTAGGTTTTTTTTCAGCATTATCGAGTCAGTTGCTTAACCCTTTTCTAGTTGCTGCAATGAAGCCTCCCCTGAAAAGTGTGAATTTTCCACATTCTTTATCATCAAAGTCGAGGATATATCTGTCGCTGTTGATAATGTGGCTGTGATGAGCTGTTTTGAAGCCATTCCTCCCTTGGTGGAGACAGTGTCTCTTGTGAAGTCCTCCACCTATCCCCTAGAAGTTACCCTGCTACGCTTCTTCGGTATTTGATCCAGTCAATGTGAACATTTTGTGTATTGTGAATAGCTCTCTGGTCACTGGTATATTTCCTTCTAGTTTTCTGATTCTCGATTGTATGGCATCAATCAATGACAGAGAGTAGCAAAATGGACATTTATTTATATGAAGAAATTGCAGATTATTACTTTAAACATGCAGTGGGTCAATGTTTGTTTAAGAAATTGAATCTTGACCCCTTGTCTCCAGCTATTTATAAGCCCATCTCCAAACTTTTTATCCAAGGTTTTAGAAATAGTAGTTTTGATCCAGCTGATATCTTTTCTGACACAAAATAATATTTAAAAAAAAAAAAACTAATCTGGTTTTAGAGCATGTCATAGATTGCTCTCCTCAGAGGGACCAATGACCTTCTTTTAGTGTCAAGTGCCATTTTAATTATTTTAGATCTCAATATGGCCACTTATACTGTAGACACCATTTTATTAGATTGTTTGAGAATTTAGGTTGGTCTCAGGGACACAGCTCTTCACTGGTTCAATTGTTACCTTTCCAATAGGACATATACAGCCACCATAGGCAACTCATCCACATCCACAGCAGACATTACTTGTGGAGTCCCACAGGGTTCAATTTTGGGCCCCATCTCATTCTCCATTTATGCATACATTTTCAATATTATAGCAATGGAACACGGTTAAAGATGCCCATAAAAATTAGTGGCACTATTAGTCCAGCCGCTCTTACAAACTGCCTTGTAGATATGAAGTTTTGGGTGTTGCAGAATTTCCTACAACTTAATGAATCCAACTCCAAAGGTAATAGTCCTTGTTGGCCCACACAAGGAATTAAGTCTGCCAATGAAAATCCAGTAGCAAGAAATTAAGTGTCATTTTTGATGCAAATTTGAGCTTTGATGAGCAGGTTATGGGAGTTGTGAAATCTTGTTCCTTTCAACTGAGAAATAATTCCAAAATGTGGCTGTTTTTATCAATGATCTGGAAAATGTCATCCATGCTTGCTTTTATCTCTTCTTGTGTAGACTACTGCAATTCTGCCAAGTCCCTCTTTCGTCTTCAGCTGGTACAACATGCAGCATCTTGGATGTGTACTGGAACAAAAAGACTAGAATACTTCACAAAGGTGGTGGGGGAAGATCTGGCTTTTTTATTCAGAAATCTGTGATTTTTTAGAATGTGGAACATAACACAGTTACGCAAACAGACTATTTCTTACAGACCTCATACTGAAGTATGATGTGATTTCAGAGGGGTTCTTATTGAGTTTGGGAGAAAGCGTGGATGAGATTTTCTTCTCCCAATAGGGTGCCAAACAGGGTCAGTCTCCTAGGGCAACCATATCTGTTTTGGGCGCTGTGACCTGTAAAGTGCTAATGTGTGGCAGTTTCACACTGATGGTGTTTCAAAGGCCTGTTTTGGGGCTGTTTTATCCCCCTAGTGTGTGTGTGTGTGTGTGTGTGCGTGTGTGTGCACCAACACATGCAGGCGCTTTCTGGCATGTGTGATCTATGTTTTCATGATCTTTTGGGGTCCAAATGTGGTCATATGTAAGGATTGTTTGCGTGTGTCTGAATATCTGTGTGTGTATGTGTGTGTGTGTGTGTGTGTGTGTGTGTGTGTGTGTGTTTTATCCCCTTGTATCAGTGGTGGGGTTCCCGTGGGCTTCAAAGGCCTATGACACAGAATCACAGTGGTAATGGCCTTTCACAGCAGCTAGCTCCCCTGACACACACACACACACACACACACACACACACACACACACACACACACACACACACACACACACACATGGAACACACAGATACATAGAAACATACACAAGAAATCTGCACAGAAACACAGTAAGACAGTCATGTACACACAGAAACACACACCTCACTCTCTTTTCCTCATTGAAATTGGATTGAAACATACTGTAATAATTTTTCTCTGAAACGGAAAAAAGAACTTTTAGAAAAAGAGCGAGAGAACAGTTTGCAGGCTCGGCCTCATACATGACCTCAGGATCTTGTGGACTCATATTCCCACGCATCATATATCAGTCATTCTCTCTTTCTCGCATCTTTTCCATTTCTGTCTTCTGCTTAGTATCTAATATCAAAAGAGAGAGGAAGAGTGACGGTGAAGGAGGGATGGAGGGAAGATGAAGGAGGGTGGCAAGAGGGAATGAAGAAAGGAAGAGCCTTCCTTTCTCCCACATCCCTCTCCTCAGCTTTCTTTGCCTCTCCTTGTCTCCTTGTCTCCTTGTCTCCTTCTCTCCGTTGACCCTCTCTTCATCAAATGGCACAACGCCAACTTAGCTTCATGAGCCTGTACAAACATACCACAACCTCTTCTCTCTCTCTTTCTCTCTCTCT
The DNA here is from genome assembly GCA_034670385.1 of Hoplostethus mediterraneus. Lineage (NCBI taxonomy): Eukaryota > Metazoa > Chordata > Actinopteri > Trachichthyiformes > Trachichthyidae > Hoplostethus > Hoplostethus mediterraneus. The sequence goes on from JAXDDW010000004.1 coordinate 15,056,195, forward strand.
CTCTCTCTCTCTGTCTCTTGCCATTCATTCCTTGATCATTTTCTGTTCTTCCACAATCATTCCTTCATCCTCCCTCACTGTATCTCTCTCTCTTTCCATCTCCCTTTCTACCCCTTCACCTTCTCTCCCTACATACCCCAGTCGCATCCCTTTATCCAAACCTCTGCCCTTTTCCCCTCCCCTTCTCCTCCTTTCCATTGACCCTCTTTCCCATCCTCTGTTTCCCCTCCTCTCCCTATTTCCCCTCTTCCCTCCATGCCTCCCTCTCTCTTTTCCCCTTCTATTCCTCCATCCCTCTCTTTCAGGGTGTAAAGTGGCTTAGATGGCTGAGTGGGTCTGAGCTGTGTGTGTGAGCTATAAGAGGGTCAGCTGTCTATTTGCACTTTAAACGTTTTAACTCTGTATGATGGGTCATTCATTCTCACTCTCTCTCCTGTCTTTCCCTTTCCCTCCCTCTCTCTCCCCCTTCCTCTCTGTATCCGTCGCTCTCTGTCTCTCTCTAAGGACAGTAAACGTTTTAACTCTCCATTCTATGGGCCATTCATTAAGTTAGTGTACTTTTATAAATAGTCTTATGTGTCACTGGCCAGTGAATTAGTGCCACTTTAAATCCCCCACTAGAGGCCTATAGATAGCTGGAGGTTTTGTTATGCAGTGGCCATTTTTACTCAGGATAGCCAATTAGGGCTTACCAGGCCAATGCAGATGTTGATAATACTCTGCAGGATCAAGAGCATTGTTTGAATATTTTAAACTCAAGCCATTTTTCAGGCCATGTCTGTTGACATCAAGATCAAAACAATCCCAGAAGTGATGTTTTTATTTGTTTCATAACCATTACTGAGTCAGGCTGCTTAAAGCATATGTAGTTCTGGGCAAGATTATATGCACCCTTGCATTTTATGCAGATAATGTACAATCGTTTCTGAAATAGCTGGAAATTGAAACAACTTTCTTCAACTGTTTTCATCTGTCAACTCACAGCAGCCCATGATCAAACAACAAGAATTTAAAAAAAATCTTTTATGGTTTTAAAATTGAAAAGTGGCCATGGCCATGATTATTGGCACCCTTTAGAGCAATTAAAATCAATTTTGTTGGAGGACATAGATCCTCATTTGCAGTGTAATTCAACTCACCTGTGACAGGTTGCAGGTGCTCTTATGGTATAAATCAGCGGTGTCAAACCATGTGCCACGGAGGGCCGAGAGTATGCAGGTTTTCGTTCCAACCCAAGAATACAGCAGGTGACTAATCAGTGAAATCACCTGGTGTGGTGTTTGTTTGAAATGAAAACCTGCGTACTCTCGGCCCTCCATGGCACACGGTTTGACATCCCTGGTATAAATGAAGCAATTATCCATTATCCACCAATTATCGCTTACCTTCTCTTATCACTTTAAAAGAAGATAAGAGAAGGTAAGCGCTGTCTGAGGTTGTTGATTTTGATCACCAAACATAAGTGTTCACGAGGCTATAAGGCCATCTCGCTGTCCCATTGAGAACCAATGGTGAGACCTGAAATGTGCAGCTGGTCAAAGGAATCCTTCAAACATTGAAGAACTGGAGCGGGTTGAAATTGAAGAGTGAGAGAAACTGCCAGCAGAAAGATGAAGCTGATGACGGTTACAAGAAACGTTTGGTAGCCTAGCAGTCAAGTGTTAGAAAAGGGACAATAATCACGACCATAGCCACTTTTTCCACTTTCCTATCCCAGCTGAAAGACTGAACGTTGTTTCAATTTCCAATTATTTCAGAAGATATTGTACATTATCTGCATAAAATGCAAGGATGCCAATATTCTTTCCTAGAATTGTGTCAATAGTATTACACCCATACATACAGTACATTCACTCTGAAAGGCAGTCCAGTATAACCACAATCAACTACTATTGGCCACTGAGCAGCTTCACTGGAGCAGAGGACATAAAGTAGAAAAGCACATAATTTGCAATTTTCTGAGGAAAGGAAGAACCTGTCTGCTTTGGGGGAGAGCTCAATCACTTCCTCTGCCCACAGTTCCCCAGGAAGTTTGGGGTTTTGAACTAACAACAAAACTTGCTTATCTGACCTTCAGGGTACTGCTGACCTCTTCAGATAATAGGTAAACTTCTCTTCACCCCGCTTGGCTCTTAAGTGGAAACAAAGCTAGTTCTGGTAAGCAACAGTCCTCAATAAGGCATGAGAAGCTATTTGATTCTGTTCTACCAGACATACAGCAACAGCTGTTAATGGCTCCATTATAAATGGACAGTGTACTGTCTTGTTATGGTCTTTGATTAAAGGCAGGAGTATGTCTCAGGGCCATATAGAAACACTAACACTGATGCATAGCTTCACCCTCGAGACACACACACACACACACACACACACACACACAATCTGAATAGCCGATTGACATAGATACTTACAATGACAATTGCTCCCAGGAATATTTTCCCTGATACTATAGTAGAGCCATTCACTGTCAATAAACCAGCTGTGAGCTTTGCTTTTACAAATCCTGGTATCATGCTGTTAAATAACATAAAACATGTCAAGTTTAGTTTTCATATACTGTCAATATTGTCAAAGGTAAGACAATAACAGTTTTAAACAGTGTGTCATACTACGGTTATGGACCGAGCCTTTATATCCAATATTTTTCAACTTCTTAAGTAAATCTTGTGCATTTAGTAGTATGAGTCTACCTGAAGATAATTACTTAAGTAACACTAGTTAAAGCTGCATTATGTAACTTTATGTAATTTAATCTTTGCCCCAAGTGGCAGGGAGAGGGAACTGTTTAATCCAGCTTTCTGTAGCGCTAGCTGGGGCGCTAGCTCGCTCACTGCTGTTTCAGAGTTCAAGTTCAAGTTTTCGTCACTTCCTGTGCTTGGAGAAAACTCTCCTGCCAGTGTACCAACCCGACTCCAACTTCAACTCCAACTTCGTTGTGGTGAATGGAGCGGATCTACAGCAGCTCAGTGATGGGGGAGGGGTCAGTCTTCTGCTGCTGCCCCACTTTATGAACTAGACGGTTTTTACATTAAAAAGTTACATAACACAGATTAATATGTGCCCAAACCCTAAACAGAGAGGCAAATACAGCCTGAACAGGGGTAAAATGATTGGCATAGAGAAAGTGTGTTTGGTGTGTGTGTGTGTGTGTGTGTGTGTGTGTGTGTGTGTGTGTGTGTGTGTGTGTGTGACTGTATAATTGTGTGGTTGTGTGTGCGATGTGTAGAGAGGCAGGAGGTTAATTCAATCCTATGGAAACGCAGCATGGAGGGGATTGGACAGCACAGCCCCGAGGGCCTCACTGGCCTCAACCCCAATGGGAGGCAAGAAGCACACCTACACACACACTCACACACACACACACAATCTGGACACTGTGACTTGGGGGTATGAAATCTGTATAGGAAAAGCCAAATTGTTTTCATATCTAGTTTCTGGTGCATTTAGTTTAAGGCCAAGGAGAATAAATGATGAACATGGATTAAAGAATATGTATCTATATATAGAAAATGCTGCATAAAACAAGGACAAGAAAGAAGAGGACATTTGAAGAAGAGGGGTGGTGGAGGATGGGAAGAGGGATGGAGAGAGGGAGAAGGAGGGAGAAAGGGGGATGGTTGGTGGAGGGAATGAAGGAAAGAAAGAGTGGAGGCTGTGGAGGGTGAGGTGTAAGGGTTGAGGAAGGGACTGGCCAAAATAGAGAGTGGTAGGCAGCAGGATGATGTCAGAGGCAGACAAAATGTAGAAGATGAGAGTTAAAGTACTGAGGAGACTTCCACACAGATCAGCACACTGACTGGTTGTTGCTGTCCATTCAGATGATGAAGCAGCAAACAGTGGAATATAAATAAATAAGAAATAATGAATAAATAAAAATAAATAAAAATAAATATAAAAGTTATGAAAAAATACTGTCATTCATAGTATGTGTGTGTGTGTGTGTGTGTGTGTGTGTGTGTGCATGTGCACATGCATGCAAGTGTGTGTATGTGTGCATGCATACATGCATTTGAAGGTGTGTGTGTGTGTGTGTGTGTGTGTGTAGGGTAGGGAGATAGAGGGATGGAGAGAGAGCGAGAGAGTTAATTCCCATAGGCCTGATATTGTGTGTGTGCGTGTGTGTGTGTGTGTGTGTGTGTGTGTTGTGTGCGTGCACGTGTTTCATTTCCATATAGGCACCCTAATATTGTATTTTGATAAAAACACACAGCCAGACCATCAATTTATTCCACTTTTGTTAATCAGCAACGGGCCAAGGATGCCACCATACATATTCATGGTGCTCTGGAGCCTCAGAGAGACGATACATTTACAGCCTACATTTACCATATTACCCCTAATGTTATTAGACCAGCAAACACAATTTAGCCAAATATAAGTCATACATAAGTAATTTAGAAAATGAGACAATATTAATTGTGTGATCGTCATCCGGTTTTAATCCCGTTTGTGTGATAGCACTTCAATCTCTGGAATTGGATGTGCCGGCTGAATAAATTAGTACAATCAATGTATGACTGGATTCTCTGTCATGTGGACGCACTGTGTGCAAATCTAGCCACATGTCTTTGGAAGAGAGGATAAGAGAAACTCTTCTTGGTTAACAAAGCTCTTGATGATTATACCCTACCTGACACGGTGGCTTGATGTCATTATCGCCCTCTCAGAGAAAGAAGAAAATGAAAAGACACATGATAAGGAAAGTGAAATGGGATGGTTCATGCCAGTAGTATGTGGTTGTGTTAGGGATACACACAGGCCATCCAGGTAGTTGCAGGGTACAGCTAACTCTCTTTTTACCGCCTGTTAGTATTACAAACTTATTGATTCTTACCATTTTTTTGGTGAACTTGGCACTGTGATAGGCCAATAAAAATGCAAATAACAGGTTTCCTGTATCCCTGTCATTGTTACATATATTTTAAAATGTTATATGTATATATATATATATCACATATTTTATTTTTTGGTATCATTTTCATATCACAAATATTCTGCACTCCTTTCTTCTGCTATTTTGAACTGCCTTGTTGTAATGTGGACCCACTTTGCCCACAGTGATCATAGACGTTTCACCTAAAATGTGTGTGAGTTGGAGGGAATCTATGAGTCTATTCCTCACGTTATTTACTGTTTTATTATCTTTTTTTCTCCATGTGTATCTGTTATACAGGCTATCGAGCCATTTAGGGCCATATTGGCCTGTATGGATTTAAGACACCATCTCTCTGTTCCTTCCTTCTTCCCACTCTTTCATTTTTCTACCCTTGTCTTCCTCCTTTAATTCCTTCTCTCCTATCCTCACTCCCACCTCTCTATCCCTCCCTCTCTTTCTCACCGCCCATAATTCTCTCCATCCTCTACCCCATCCATCCTCCCTGCTCTCTCTAACCTTCTTACCCACCTTACCTCCTTCTATCCCTCCCGCCATTAGAACCTCTAACCTCCATCCCTCCCTTTTCTCTCTCCTTCCTCTTCTCCTGCCCCTAGCCTCCTCCCTTCCCTGTAATCTCCCCATCTCCCTTCCATCCTTTCCTCCCCCCTCTTCCACTCTCATCGCCTTCCTCTGTCACCTTCCCCCTACTCTTCTCTCCTCTCGTCCTCCTTCCCTTTCTCCCTTCTTTCATCCCCGCCCCTCTCCTCCCTACCTTTTTCCTAGCCCCTAGCCACCTCCCCTCTCCTCCCCTCCCTTTGCTTCTCTCTGCCTAGTATTGATTAGAAGGCGAACCTCTAATCTCCTTAAGGTCATTAGGAACACTTAATTAAAACCTAGTTAGAATGCCTTTGTTCAACCAAAGCAAATTGCAGCTGTTCAAACGCGATTAGCACGATAACGTAAAAACTTGTCGGTAGGGAAAAATATAAGAGAGGCTTTTTTATGGAAATGTTTACACAATTTGAATGCAGAGCGCTTAAACACACAGTGGAAGTCTAAACTATGCTTGTGCTGCTGCTGCTGCTGCTGCTATATGTGTGTGTGTGTGTGTGTGTGTGTGTGTGTGTGTGTGTGGTGTATGCGTTCAGGGGGCTGTTTATCTTTTTGTTAGGGGGTTGTTCAGCTTTTCATAACTGGAGGGCGTTTGCGTGAAACTGCTCTAAGTTACTGGATAATTTGTACGTTTGTTTGGATTGATGTTTTTATTCATGATGGGTTAGTCCACCTTTTGTTAAAGGGTAATTCCGGGATTTTTCAACCTGGCCTCTATGTCCACAAAATCGCTTTTCATACCTTTAAGTAGATCCCAAAAGTTTCTGAGTTTCTCCGGTCCATCGGCTCAACCGGCAGTCGCGTAACGGCGGCTCAATGGCGGCAACGTAATCCGTAAGGGCATAGATGGCCGGTCAAAGTACGTCCACTAGAAGTGCTTGTTTTTGTCACGGATGGGCTCAGATTGTTATTTGTGTTATTATCCAAATGTCTGACAACATTATGGAAAGGGTCACTACAGAAACAGCCCGGAAAACGAGGATGGTGAAAAGGATACAAAGATAGTTTAGGGTTGAGAGGGTTGAGTTGTTGCAGGAAGAGGACGGTTGATACGTGAGTCGGAGAGACGAGTTTTGAGTTTACGTAGAGGAACTGCTAGAAATAATTTATTTCCAAATTCATGGCTGAATATTTAGCTGATTTCGAGAAGTAGGAGAGATGGAGAGGGGCAACAGGCAGAGGAGGGTGAACCAGCTGCTGCAAGTTCTAGCAATCTGAGCCCGTCCGTGACAAAAACAAGCACTTTTAGTGGACGTACTTTGACCGGCCGTCTATGCCCTCACGGATTACGTTGCCGCCATTGAGCCACCGTTACACGACTGCCGGTTGAGCCGATGGACCGGAGAAACTCAGGAAACTTTTGGGATCTACTTAAAGGTATGAAAAGCGATTTTGTGGACATAGAGGCCAGGTTGAAAAATCCCGGAATTACCCTTTAATGTCATCATGTTAGTGTTAACATGGAGCATAGGTAAACAAACAACAAAGAAAAAACATGGAGGCATAGAAAGTGCATATAATTCTTCAATTCTTAAAATTTGAAGTAGAGAAAAATTGACTTTTCTTGCTTGTTATGTGTCTATACTCTCTCTCTCTCTCTCTCTCTCTCTCACACACACACACACACACACACACACACACACACACACACACACACACACATACACACACACATGTCTGCACACACACTACAGTACATCTCTGCTGGATCCATACAAAGTCTATCTAACTGCACCAGGTTAATTTATAGGCCTACACCAGCTACAGTAATCTTAAGGTATATCTAAGGCAGACTTACCATTTTCTAGTTTTAATTAACTTCCCTAGAAGCAGGTGTCTCAACCTTTGGATGGTGTGTGTAGCCTGCTTCTGGTTAGTCCCATGTGTACATTTAAAACAAGTGCTTTAATAAGCCTGATTCCCAGAGTGAGAGAGATAATTTGTCATTTCAGTCCCAAACTGGGACTACATACACTGCAACACCTACCATGTAGGCTATATTGGCTAGAATTATTAGTATATTTGCTCTGAGGAATCCTGAATGAATGAAGGAGCCTATCCATCCATCCTTCTCTCTAATTGCTCTTTTCCAAGTATTATTATTCTCCCTCGCCGATGTTGTAAATGAGCATGTAGTATGTTTTAAAAAAAAAAAGTAACTGATAGGCCGCGGTATTACTTCCTACCCTGCACTAAACAACGTTGTCTCAGTGTCCGGAGCGGATCACCGTTGCCTAGCGACCGCGGTGGCGTTCCTCTCTGCCTCTGAGAGCCACTTGTTTGAAACCCAGACGCAGTCCGCGTAGGTGGGGGGTAAAGGAATACTACCAGGCGGGGTGTAATTATGTAAAGCGCATATTAATGCCTCGCTGTCACGGACAATCTTTGGGGATCTGTCATACATGCTAAACGGGGATGTCGCCGTTTTCCATTGATGAATAATTCGCTGCTGTGTTTGTTTATGTTCTCACCCCGCCATGCTTTCAAGTTCCCAGAACACCGTTACTTGGTGTCCAGTGTAACGTTGCAACATCGTTAACGTTACTTCTACCTTCCTGTCTCGAGCGCTGCTGGCCAGATGGCGGCTCGCGGTAATCTGCTTAGCACTGCGCGCCGCATGTTCTGAATGAGAGAGGTAAGAGAGGGAAAAGACGCTTCGTCAAGTTCTGTTGTACTGTCATTCGGCTCTTTTTTCTTGGATCGAATTCTAGTCTAAAACGGCGGAGAAAATCATTTCTTTCGAGTCATGTTTGGGAAGGACTGTTTTTCCACTGGAGAAGTATCTGCTATCACCAACAGACAGGTGTGTTTTGAGAAATACAGGTAGCTTGTTTTGGCAAGCTAATGTCAGAGCTGAGAATTCACAACTATGGCTAAACCAACAGTAGCTACTTGATATTTTCATTGCCTGTTGTAGAAATATCTCTGACTAGATTTACATATTTGCTCAGCATATATCAATAGATAGTAGCACCTGTTATTACATAAACTGTGAGCTAGCCCATCCATTTTTCTAGTGGACATTATGGAGAAGAGAGTCCAAGTAATTCAACACTACATGTTTGCACTGTAGGCCTCTTTCTGTGTGTCAAAATAGGAAATTGAAGGTAGAAGTATTGTAATGAAGAGAGCTTTGACCTAAGCCTCAATTTCCTCCAAACTTATGTGAAAAACCGTTCAATTGGGGGAAAAAAACCTGGAGCCTAGATACCAGAGGAAAAAGACATGTTTAATTCAATTGAAAATGAAGGAGAGGGGGAAAGTAATGCAGCAGTATCAGCTGAGCTGTGCCTCCATCAAGCTGGACATGATAGTGCAGGCTTTGGCTAGGGAATAGCCTGCATGGCATTTCACTCTTCTCAGATTTGTCTCATGTTGGATTTTGGTCTGACCACGTCTCTCTCTCCTTCTCCCTCTCTCTCTTTCCCTCTAGATTGTGAAATCCTAGCTATCATGTGAAGGCTTTGGTTGTGGTCTGTGTGTGTGTGTGTTTGTGTGTGTGTATGAGACAGTGTTACAGAGAGCTAAGCTTCGTGGCCTTACCCTCGGGGCAGTGGCCTGTAAAAAATGTTCCTGTAACCCTGGAACCATGAAACCATGACAGTCATCACTTATTCAAGCGCTGCTGGAAGGCTTCCGGAAGAAATCCATGTTCTAGAACATTTATGTGCCTCCGGGAATGTTCTAGAACCCCATTCTGAGATTCTAGAACCTTGGAACGTCCCGGAGCCCTGGAAAAATCCAATTCCAAAATCTTGTGGACGCAAAGGCCAGAGCTGGACCGAACAGAAAGGAGGGCGAGAAAAGAAGGGAGGAGCGAGGGGAGAGAAATTGCGAGGAAAGAGTGGAACATGGAGCAGAAGAGTCAGCAGAGAGAGGATGGAGAGAGGAGCGAAAAAAGATCATTGGAGTTTAAGGAATGAGTGCAAAAGGGGAGTTATGAAAGAGTTAAAAGGAAGTGGGATAAGCAGGATGGACGGACAGAAAGATGGAGGTTGCAGGAGTGAAACAGACATATCTCTGACTCTCTCACTCTCAGAAAGAGAGGATGAAATCCAACAGAGGAAGAAAAGTGTGAGGAAAAGGAAGAGTTGGCTTGTGTTTCTGTGGCTGTTTCCCCTGGAAGACATCACTGAAGGACAGGGTGGAATTAAACAAGAGAAGAAAGGCGTGATGAAAAGGACAAAGTGGTGTAATTTCTTCCTCTGGTTACTACTCCTCTTCCTCAGCCTGTGTCCAGAACCTGTGTCATCGCAGGTAGGAAGGGCTGTTGAGAGCCAATTCTAATTTCTTACTGATCCTAAAATTGTGGAATTGGAATTACCACCAAGAATTACTAAAAGTTAACCACCAACATCGGGGATTCATAATGATTCAAATATTTGCTATACAACAAATAAATCAAATTTTGGCCTTGTCAGAATGTGTTTTTTCTCTGGTAATGCTATGGATATTGTTATTGAGAATGCGTGCACTAATGGAATTTTAAATGTACCATATCCTTATATGGTACAGTAAGGTACTCACAAAATGGGCCATACTATGTCATATTTAGTCATTTCATTTGATACAATTGTTTTTTAGAATTATTTGTTTGTGGCAGTCCACCACAGTATCAGGGAGACCCACCACAATTACATTCCCTGAATTGCAAATGATTATTGTTTCTGTTTACATAACTTTGTCTTATGGCTGAACAACTGAACAGCTTTTGCGAAACATGCATGTGACCCAGATTTGATGAAACGATAACACTCCTTTAACCATCTTCATCCTTAGCGTCATTTCCCACGGCTGGAGAACATCGCTGCCTTCAAACCCGTGTCCACCTCCCCAGCCCGTTCCACTTGTGGGGTTCCAGAGCGGAGTAGCTACTGTCAGTCCCCATCCACCCAGACTGAGCTGCTAGGTTGCTCTCAGGCCTTCTGTGTCCAGGAGTGTCCCTATAGGTCCTCCACACCTCCATACGCACCACTACTGCTGCCTGCACACAGGTAGGTAGATTCACCTGTTCAGATTTGTAGCACTATTTCATGTTTTTAACAGGCCTATATGACTTAGCAATGAGCTCAGTCCTTCCAGCCCATTCGAAAAATACTTGCCTCGGCAAGTACAATAAGTAATGATGAATACATCCTGATAATGTATCATCTAGCCACTAGCCACCTGCCGGTAAGATTTGACTGTGGTTGGTTATTCTAACAATTCTGATAGTCACTTTGGCATGGAGCAGCCTTAACTATTCTTAAAATGTAATCTCTAAATTGATACCTGTGTGACACAGGATATCTCTGAATCAGAATGCATACAAAACCCAGAAATATAACACTTTTTTCATTTTTATTTTAACTTTATTTTATTCTACCAGGGGTACCTGTGTAACTGAAGACAGCAATGACACTCGTCCTGGGATACAGACAGAGCCTGAGACTGGGCCCAGTCCAGGGGTGGTTTCTACTGGCTCCAGTAGTGTGGTGTTCTGGTCAGTCCCGGAGGGATGCCTGGTCTCGCCCCCTTCACAGAACCTGGGAACATTGGGATCCCTGACCCTGGCATTGTGGATCAAAGCAAGCGCTCCTGGAGAGATGTGAGTTTTCTGATTTTCTGGTAGTAGTTGGTATTTCCTTTATCATTCATTTTATAGAATTTCTGCTTTATTTAGAGTGTACAGTGGAGAGAAAAGGAAAGATGGAGGGCAGAGAGGGAATAACATTGTGACAATGCTGATGAACTGCATTCAACCTTGACATTGTGAGGATATTTTATGCACCTTAGCCCCCTCAGCACCAGGATACTCAAAATTTCAGTTTGAATGAATCCTTTACTAGGAGATAGTCATTCAAATTGTTTTTACTCCCACCAAAAATAACAAACACAATTTTTGATCGGCTGCATGCAGAGCAGTGCCTGTTGCTATATGAGAACAAATAAAATGTGCTGGCTACTTGTGGGGAACAAACTGCTTTCCTGATGCATAATCTTCTGTTCTGATGGAATATTTAAGATGATTTTCAAACACTGAAAAGAAAGTGATTGTTGATGTAACAACAAGAAGCAACCAGGGTAGCTCTTGGTTAACTCTACCTCAGTATCACTGTTAGGAAATGTTAGCACATGGCTGGCTGTCATGTCCTACTTAGACATGTGCTGTGTGTGAGACAGGGGATGCAAGTGTATTGGTATGTCTTGGTGTCCCAGGCAGATCTGAGATGGTGCAGAGTTACACACAGTCAGATCAGTTAGCCACACACACACACACACACACACACACAGACACACACACATGCAAATACAGATCAGTTTTCTCTGCTTGGCAACCCAATCTCCTCTTCCGTCACACTTAAAGGAAACAGCGACATGGGATGCTTAAATGCGTCATAACAGTAAAAATAGACTTTGTGTGTGATTCGACTTCCTGTCCATAGACACACCGGGGAAATTTAGCTGTAAACTTAGCTGTTGTAATTTAAGCTAACATTATCAAACATCACACCTACATGTGTTCTTATGGTACGTGGCAGACCAGCTAAATTGAAAACATTTTCGTTAAAGTTCACAGGAGTGACTGTGGACAGGAAGTGGAATGACATGTGGATATAAATGGAACCAGCGGGGCATACAGTCACTCTTTGATGGTTTATTCCTTTTCAAACCACATGTTTGGGAATTGTTGGTATACCAAATACCAAATCAGCCATGTATTCGGAAACTTGGTTAAAGATTGATGACTTTGTAATGCCAAGAAGTAAAAGTACTTGGATTGGCTATGTGAGTCTATTCTAGTAGCTCATTGGATGTTCTGTCGAAGAATCCACTAACAGAAATGTTTGCATGACTCTGAGAGTGAGAGTGAGAGAGAGAGAGAGAGAGAGAAAGGGAGAGAGATCAAATCTCTCCTTTGAATTTTATACTGTGATTCTTGTTGTCTGTCTGGGGATTCAGATGACAGACAGGGTCTTGTTGTCTTGGACTGCCGAACATGACACCTGTATGGCTGAATGCATCTGAATGGAAGTAATATCTCTCTCTCTCTCCTTTCCACCCTCTCTCTCTCTCTCCTTCTCTCTCTCTCCTTCTCTCTCCCTCTCTCTCTTTCTCTTTCTGTTGCTGTTATTGTTCACCAATCTTTTGTTGTTGGGGTGATCATCACTGCCATCAAAGAAGACAGATGAAAGGGGATCTCTATCCTCACCTCTGTCCATCTATCCTCACCCCCCTCTCTATCTGAGTGTATTCACATCCCTCCCTCATCTGAACAATAAACAGAGCCAGCCACCTGTTGTTACAAACCTTAGTTATCATTATATCATGGCTTCACTTCAACTGATTCTGCAGTTAGACACGTAAAAACATTTTTTGGTTTGTTTTTTTTTGGTTTATTGAAAAACAGTGTCAGTTGTTCTGCTCATTCCTGCTCCTTTCCACTTCCACTTTCCTCTTTCCACTCAATCATCACCTTACCCAGTCTCGACACTGGATTAGTGCTATAACATAGAAGGCAATTGGCCTTACTGCTTATCACTTATTAACCTATTGTTGCAGTTTACTGCAACAATACAGCCTACATCAAGATATCCTGTGATGTGATTAGCTGCCCGTTACTGCTTTCTCTTTTTGACTGATGTATGGCTATCATTTTCAGCTTGAAAGAAAGTGTGACTTCCTTCCCTTTTCTCCTGCAAATGCCACCAGGCAAGCATGCCAACCTCCCGGATTACATGATACTGAACTATGTGACACAGACGCCAGTCTTAAGAACTTAAGAAGTAACTGCCAAACACTCCACCACCACAAACATTCATTGTTTGTGAGCTTTTTGCTTTTAAAGATGCCATTTGGATTTTTTTTACCACGTTTTGTGTAAATTCATTTGTTTTTGAAGGGTTTGATTTATGGATGAAAAAAGTCCTTTAGCATTTCTTATTCCATTATAATTAATAACAGCTCTGTTTTACTGTGTTTTACTCAGTTTACACTGCGCGTATGAACAAGTATGATTCTCCAAACCACTGAGAAACCAGTATAAACTAAACTTTTACAGCCTCAAACTTATTGTATCAAAAGTGGAAACACTCTTTAATCCAATTAATCTCAAAACAAAGGCAGTAATGACCATGATTCAATCAGGAGTGTCAAACTCCAACAACAGATTAGGGCTTCAAATAGTTTTTTTTTACGCTTTACTTTAATGATGAAACTTTTTTTAAGAAGTTCTTCTTCCATTTATTTTCTCTCTCTCTCTCTCTCTCTCTCTCTCTCTTGCTTTCACACACACACACACACACACACACACACACACACACACACACACACACACA
>JAXDDW010000004.1:15075000-15102500 GCA_034670385.1 Hoplostethus mediterraneus
AGAACCACACACTGCTTGTTGGAGAGGGAGGAGAGTAAAGGAAAGGGAAGAATGACAGCCATTCACATAAGAGAAACAGAAAACCAGGAGAGTGAAAGATGAAGCAGAGAGGCATGAGAAGGAGGGGCACAGAGAGAAAGAAGATGGGGTCAGTGTCTTGGGTGTCAAAGTGAGCTGAGGTCAAGTCAGGATTACCACACACGCACACATACATACGTTTGATGGGTTTTAACTGGGATTCCCCTTACAACTCTTGATTCTCAGACCAGCCTAGTCCAAAATGTTTCACACCAGGCAAAGGGCGATAATACCGAGATGGCAGTCCACCCAATGTGATGGTGATCTATCTATCTATCTATCTATCTATCTATCTATCTATCTATCTATCTATCTATCTATCTATCTATCTATCTATCTATCTATCTATCTATCTATCTATCTATCTATCTATCTATCTATCTATCTATCTAATGAAATCTATAATCTGTCTACTGTTTCGGTCTTTGTTGTCCCATCTCTTCCTCTAGGCACTGACATCCCTGCTTCACTACTCTCCTCTTAGACAGTTTGGCTGCTAAAAACTTCTACTGCATCCCATAATAACCTTAATGAATGCTTTCACGCACAATTACACTGGGAGACCCTGGCCTGTGTGTGTGTGTGTGTGTGTGTGTGTGTGTGTGTGCATGTGTGTAAATGGACTGGTTTGGTCTTGGCAGTAGACTACTATTTTGTGCCGACTGATCTGATACCCACCACAGTCTCTCTCTCTCTCTCTCCTTCTCTCCTGCCTTCCTCCCACTCCCCCTATCTCCTCCACTCCTTTCCCCCTTCCTTATTATCAACTTTCCCCCTCTTTCCTTCTCTTCCCACTCCTCCTCCTGCCCATACCCCCTTAACCACCTTGTGCGTCCACACCCCTTTATTTTCTGTAAATCCTTGGCAGCTCCTATTGGCTCTGGTGGAGGTTGCAGCTAAAAAGATGTTCATACTTACACGTTTTAGACCAATATACACAGGTACCTGTACTTGGTAGGGTATCACCGCTGAATGAATATAAAGAAACAATAAATAGCAAGAATATAACATCAGAATACAAAGAAATGTTTGTTCTTGTTTCATGTGAAGAAACGAGAATCAGACATTTCAGACTGTTCCAATGGCTTTTGCTAAATGTGTGGATTTTTGCATTTGTTAGTGTTTTTTGCTTTTTGGCAAGGGGGCAACTCCACACACACACACACACACACACACACACACACACACACACACACACACACACACACACACACAGATACGTATCCCTATGCTTTGCTCCCTGTGCCACCCAGAGTGACAGAGACAGATTGTGAGGCAAACTGAAGGTGAATATATGTATGTGTGTATGTATGTGCATGTGCATATATCTACGTGTACACGCATGGAAGCACTTTTTTGTGTGCGTGTGTGTGTGTGTGAAGGTGAGGCAAGGTTGTTACGTACGGGTGAAGCGGACACCTCTATGCTAGCCCTCTGCCCGCTGGCACAGGAGGCGAAAGGGCATGAAACTGGCATCAATTACAGACTGAGAGAGGTGTGTGTGTGTGTGTGTGTGTGTGTGTGTGTGTGTGTGTGTGTGTGTGTGGTGGTGGTGGTGGGGATCTTGGGGGCAGGAGAGTTTTTTTCTTGTAATTTTTTTTTACACCAGTGTTAAAAGTGTGCAGTGTGGTCCTATATAGCTCAACTGTTAGAGCAAGGCACTAACACCGCCAAGGTTAGGGGTTCTATTCCCATTGGGGCTTTGAGATGAAATGTGAGGGCTAAAAATGACTGTACTCATGGTGTCTGAAGGTGCTTTGGGTAAAGGCATCCACCAAATAGCATATATTATGATAACCTGTGTCGTGGGAAATTTGTCAAAGAAGTGAATTGCCACTGAAAGTTTTTTCAGCAGAGTGATCATTTAATCATGTTGCAGCATGGAGAGAAAACAGCATGCAGCTCAAACAGCATTCAAACATTTCTCTGCCCCTCTAAGGGTGAGCTGGATCTTTATACCTACAAGTTACACAAGCCCCTTTAGGGTTACCTCTGGTCTCAGCACCAAGGTCACTAGCATAGACAATTGTTGGGAGACAAATCACTGGGAGACACTCTTTAGGTCATCCTCTAGGTAACATGAAGTATTAGTATCCTTGGAGCAAGCATAAGTTCATTTAGGAGCTTTACATGAATCAAATACAGCATGGCATATATGTACTGCAACTACTACTACTGTTAATACATATGTGTACTACTCATGTCATACAGTATATTAATGTTTTCTTCCACATTCCCCCCTTTTGTCCTTTCTAGGACTACATCCACGTACTGTAAAACTTTATTCACAGGAGTTGAAAACCTTCAATATCTGGGGAAATGATCACTCAATATCAATGTCACACAGTTGCTTAAAATGTTATAATCTCATTACCTTCAGGATAACATCATCTGGCTTAATCCAATATTACCATCGTAGTGACACGGGTGTCCCACCTAACCCAACTGACTTAACACATGATAGTATTGCCATAATCACAAGAATGCACATCATCCCTATGGCCAACCACTCAACTATTGTCATTAACCCTTTCCCTATCAGATCTGATATCCAACCAAATGGTGAAAGGAAAGGTGAAGCCAAAGTGTCATGGGCTACAAATTCTAGATGGTGAATTATCTGTAACATAGAGGCATTGCAATCAGGAACAAAAGTACAACAATGCAATGAAAATAGAGTGATTATAGAGTCAAGTTAGCTCTTTCTCAAACCTTTTAGACTTCTGCAGGGATGATTTGCTGCTTCTACTATCATACCTTACTAACGTCGTACCATTCACTGTCCAGGTAAAGTCAAGCAGCTTCCCATCATTGTACCACTTCATTTTGGGATTCAGAGTGATGTTTGATCCGTCAATCATGCCGATGGTGAAATCAGTTCTCATACCTGGATTGGAACGATCAAGATCCTTTCGCTGGAGCGTCCCAGTCACTATGACCCAGTATAGATACGGACACATACACTCTTAGCGGATGCCATCCTGGACTCCATCTTCTTTCCTCTCGGTGTCGATCATCTCGGGCAATCTTGCAGGCGGGCATCGCTCTCCAGGTGGGTCGTCCTTCACACCTCACTGCGGTCCGAGTAGTCAGCAACACCTGGAATGGTCCTGTCCACCTGGGCTGCAGACACGACTTCCCCTCGAAGATCTTCACGTAGACCCAATCTGCTGGAGACAACGCGTGGCACGGGCTCTCAGCCGGAGGCATCTGTGCTGCTCTCACCTGTGGATGAAGCCTTTTGACAGCAGAACACAAAACTTTGCAATAGGTCAATATTTCATCTTCTTTCAACAAAGCTTCCACCTGCGAGAGAGGAGGCAAGAGTGTTAGTGGTGTCGACTTTGGAGTATTTCATGAGTATTTGATGAGGGTGTCCCTGTTATAAAGGTCCCTTCTGGAGAGTGGAGGAGAGACTCCTTCCATCAGCATGTTATTTTGTCAGTCTTATGTGTAGCCTTCTCCTTCCTTTTGGGGAGGGAGGTCTGGTAGTCCAGTTTTGGGTTTTGTTGGATAGACTTCTTTCCCCCCTGTTTTGGTTAACTTAAGGTTGGCCCAATGACTTCTCCTTGTTTTGTTTCTTTCGGTCAGACCTCCCTGCTCTTATTGTTTAAAAACTTTTTTGTTGTCAAATAATCACTTTTCTTGTTTAAACTCGGTCTGGTGTCCTTTATATGTTGCTGCCTCATTATGTGAGCCTTTTGCTTCTTGAGGCAGTAACAGCACTCTGTTGTCGTTCCACTGCCCCTGCGCTTTGCGGATGATACGGGGTGTGGAAATGCAGAGTACATCCTAAAGCCTTAGAGAGGTTCTGCATTATTGACG
This sequence comes from Hoplostethus mediterraneus, assembly GCA_034670385.1. Taxonomy (NCBI): domain Eukaryota; kingdom Metazoa; phylum Chordata; class Actinopteri; order Trachichthyiformes; family Trachichthyidae; genus Hoplostethus; species Hoplostethus mediterraneus. The sequence goes on from JAXDDW010000004.1 coordinate 15,078,904, forward strand.
CTGTGAAGTGTGTTCCCCTGTCACTATTTACACTGTAAGGAATTCCCATCTAGGAATGATGTGAGTCAGTATTTTTGATACTGAGACAGCGTCTGCTTTCCTGCATGGAAAAGCTTCAGTCCATTTTGAAAACATATCACACATCTCATGTCACACATCTTTTACAATAGTCCTCAGCTACCACTGCAAAACCTGGAGCATACCAGTCTCCGAAAATAATTTCAAGGATAGACAGGGAAAAATGGGAAGTAATATCAGTAAATGTAAGAGTGAGGACTGGCCGGTAAGGAGTCCAGCAAGCCACATGTGTAAAACATAATCCACAGGCAGGCGACTTTGTGAAGAGATGGGCTGAGCTTACATCACCGGGCCCTTTGTTGTTCCCTGAGTGGGGTTGGAAATAGAAAAGGATGAAGAGATAGCAAAGCTGTCACAAGAAAATAAAAGAATGGAAAAGAATAAGCAGAAATTAGAACAGATGCAACAAAAGGCAAATGAAACAGAAACATCCGCTCTGAACTAGAAGTTGCAAGTTACCAGTTGCAAACCCCATTAAAGACAAACCCTCAAAACTTAAACCAGGATAATGAAAACATTGTTACTGCAGATGATTTCTACATGTCCCTCTCTTCTACTCCCTCGCTATTGTTCTGTCTCTCCTCTCTCTGAATCCTCCATCATTACCTCCATCCTTCTCTCCCTCTATACTCCCTCACTAGTGTCTTGCTCGCAACGTTTCTGATACCCATCCATCCCTCTTTCCCTCTATCCTCTCCTGATTGTCTCTCTCTGTCTCTACATCCTACCTACCCTCTATCCTCTCTCTCTCTCTCTCTCTCTCTCTCTCTCTCTCTTCATGCTTTCTGCTCAGAGAGAAAGTCTTAGAGACTTATGGTCTTTATTAAAACGTTGGCGTGTCACCTTATATATGTCCTCTCTCTCTCTTTTTTCCTCTTTATCTTTCTCTCTTTTCCCTGGAGACAATTTTCTCTCCTTCTCCCCCCCTCTCTCTCATCTTTCTATTATTCTCTTTCTCCCTTGTTCTTTCTCTCCCTCTCCATGCCTCCACCTTCTTTGTCCTTCCCTCTTTCCCTCTCATTCTCCCTACTCTCTCTCTCCTCCCGTCTCCCTGGGGACAATTTTCTTTTCTTAAATAAACTGTCATAGCTAGTGTTAAAATATGGGCCTTACGCAGGGCGAGCGCGGCGAGGCAAAGACACGGGGCCCTGGGCTGGTATAAAACATGGATAATATGCTGTGAGAGGTAATTGTGTCTTTTAGCGCCAAGATGAGTAGAACAAATGTGTCTCCCTCCCTCCCTCTCTCTCTTTTTTTCCCTCTTCCTCCTCTGTCTCTCTCCCTCTGCCTATCTCTCTCTTTACACACCACAGCCGTGCTAATATGATAGAGAGAATATTGGCCGTTCATCAGAGCTGCTAACAGAGGAAAGGAGGGAGAGAGGGGGGAGTTGGGGGGGGGGGGGGGGGGGAGAGGACTAGAGAGGGTGGAAGAGGGGTGGAGGGAGAAGAATAACAAGAGAGTAGAGAGAGAGAGTAAAAGGTGGAGGGAGATGTAAAGGTAGAGAGTGGGGGGATGCTTAACAAAGGCGTATTGGTAATAATGTGACTACTGCCAGGACCCTTATTAAGACAATAGTGCAATTAAGACGCTTACATGATCCTATAAAATAACACGTCCCCATATAATCTGGTTTACATGTGATGTGGGATATTGCAAAATTGCATTTCAAATTGAAATGCCAAAAAAAACACACCTACATGTGCTACGTCACTAATTACACAAGCACAACTTGATCACACTGAAAGGTCCTACGTCAATAACATCAATAATCACATTCATTTTGAGACATTAGTATAATTACTGTAAACAAAGACCATTGGCAGCCTCTGTCGGCCTCTACACTACATGATTGTAGTGCGTAGAGAGAAGGGTGTATAAAATGAAGGTGATCCATGCATCGTCTCATCTGCGCCACAATATCAGCCATGAAATAAAAAGCTGGTTGATGTATTGAAATCGATCTAAATCAATCTCTAACGCTGAGCATCGCGTTACGGTCTGTCACACCAGAGACTAACCTCGACTCACTCAGCTGTTGCTTGTAAGGACACGGCACGCACGTCAACCACTTGTGCGATAGACCTGCGATAGACGGACAAGGGCACAGTCTTACCTCAAAAAGCTGTGTCCAGTGTGAGGAGCCTGACAAACACCCGATATCGGCTTGACAACCAAGGTAATTGTTGACTTTGAACTTTGAACTTGGCTGCGTTACCGTACGTGAAGTGACATTACCCTGCCGCTAGCGGAGTCTATATATATTCAAGAAGATGCGTAATCATACATCAACGAGTGGAAAATGTATTTTCTCCTGTGTATTGAACGTTTGTTCCCTCAGAAGAGCAATGAAAAGTATCTTACAAGGGAAAAGCCTCGAGAGGAGGAAGGATGCTAAAGAGAGTCCGAGGCTGAGGTGGATGCAAATGTGCAGACGTAGCCTAACAGGGAAAGCCCAAATCCCACCAGTTGAAATGAATTCACCTCAGCAATATCTGTTATTATCACAATGGAAAGGGAATGCGTAGAAATACTGTTTATTTTGACACCCACCCCCACAAGGGATGCTCTACCGCTACAATTAAAATGTTGAGCTAAGGGAAACACTGGGAAATGGACGGAGGGAAAGAACACACAGGGAGAGAGAAATTAACAGAGTGATGATAGAAAAAAAGAGGTAGAGACTAAAGGAGGCAGGGAGGGAGACGAGGGAAGGAGGGTGTAAAGAGTTAGATTGACAACCATAGACAACATGGACCAGACGACTATATTAGAGCTGTACTCCACAGTGTTGTTTCCTCTCTTCTCCTTTCCGCTTCGACTCCTTCCCTCCTTTTATTGTCTAGGCCCAGCTCCTCTTCCTCTCCCTCTCCTATGTTTATCTCCTCTTCCTCGCCTCTCTTTTCCTTTCTTCTTTATGTGACAATATGATTCACCCTATTTTATTCCATATCTCCTTCTTGTCTCCTCCCCTCTATACTCCTCCTACTCCCTGATACTCCTCCTCCTCCTATGCCTTCCTCTCTTCTTTCTCTTCTTTCTTTTCCTCTCCTCTCCTCTCACTACTTGATATTGGAACAACATTACAAACAGGAACAGCATTTCTGCTTCATTTAAATGATAAGAGTCAGTGACACTAGCCCAACTGGACAGGGGCATAAATAATACATGGTGTGTGTGTGTGTGTGTGTGTGTGTGTGTGTGTGTGTGTGTGTGTGTGTGTGTGTGTGTGTGTGTGTGTGTGGATAAGTAAGGAGGCGAGTATGTCATGCTATTCTAAAGCCTCATTCAGGTATCAGCCTAGGGCATACAAGCATGGGGATTTCTCTCTCTCTGTCTCTCATTTCCTTTATCTTTCTCTCTCTCTGTCATTTTATCTCTTTTTCCTTCCCTCTCATCCTCTACTGAGTGGCTTTTACTCTTTACATATCCAGCATTTCCTCCCCATCCCTCCTTCTCTCTACCCCTCAGTTCTTCCCTCCTTTCTCTCCCGAATCTCCCGCCCTGATATTGTAGTCCTCCATCATTACCTACATCCCTCTCTCCCTGTGGACTCACTCCCTCACTGTTTCCTTCTCCCATATCTTTATCCCTCCACCTGCCCTTCCTTCCCTCGATCCTGTTGAGAGTATCTTTCTCTTTTGCACCTAACTCTCTACACTCAACCCTCCCTCGTTCATGTTTTCTCTCTCTCTCTGTGCTGTGTTTTTTTAAATTTATTAACCAATTTATTTATTAGTTTTATTTTTATTTGTTTTGTGTGTGAATGTGCGTGTGTGTGTGTGTGTACGTGTGTGTTTGTGGTATCTATAAGGGAATGTAAGCTTGTTTTTTATGCTTTGGTATTTTAAGTGCGACGGTTCATTAAAGAACATCAAAAGTCAAAGTCTCTCTCTCCCTCTCTCTCCCTCTCCTCCCTCTCTCCCCCCCTCCACTGACAGCTCCACTGGCTGTGGAATGAAGTGTGTTATCAGTGAGTGGCAAGTCAGTCAGTCACAGTGCAATACAGCCCAGAGGAGGAGGGGTGAGAGAGGTGGGAGAAGGGGGAGGTGTGGGGGCAGATGAGGGGATTAGAGAAAGGAGGATATGGGTGAGGAGGAGCAGAGAAGGAGGAGGAGCAGTGACGACAAAAGCTAGATGAGTGGGGTTGAGGAGAAGAGGGCAGAGATGGGGGGGGGGGGGGATGAAGAGAGGAGATAGGGAGGGATAAAGAGGAGGTGCCGATGAGAGCCCAGAAGGAGGTTAGGAGGAGGAAAGGGAGGGATGAGTTGATGGATGGAAGTAGCCTAGCAGAGGGGAAAGAGAGAGACAAGCATGGGGGATAAAGGAGGGGGTGAGGAGGAAGGTGGAGGAGGATGTGATGGAGGGGAATGAGGAGACTGCAGTGGGGAGAGGGATGAGGAAGAGCTCAGGGTGAGAAAGGATGTCATGGACTGGGTTGATGAGGAGGATGTGGAGGTGAGGAGCCGGACAGGGAGAGATTGTGTCCTTTTCTGTGAGGCAGGTGAAAGGGGGACAGCGGCGGGTGTGTGTGTGTGTGTGTGAGTGTGTGTGTGAGTGTGTGTGTGTATGTACACGTGTGAACAAGTGTCTTCTTCAGGACAACAATAAAGGGCATCTCTTCCACTGCTCACTCATAATTCCTACACACACACACACACACACACACACACACACACACACTAAGCTCCGGCGTAGAGCTTTGCCAGAGCTTCAGCTGTTAATAAAATGATCAGACAGTGGTAAAATATGTATCTAGAATTGGTTTTCAGTATTTATGTTTAAAGTCTCCTTTCTTTAGTTTGACCTCAAGCTGTCACTTCTGAGGTTCTAAGATCATGAGCCAGTCGCCTTTCTTCACTTCTGAATATCAGGTTATTCCTAAGTCTGGCAGGGTCTGTAACATGTCGGATATTTGGATAACTTGAGTGTTTGGAATAATGAGAATTATTCAGGTGAATTTCTGAATGTGCTGACGTGAACCGTTCCTGGACCATGCTGCTGAGTCTCCCTGTTAAGCTTCAATCTGCCATTGTGTTATGGCTACTATCCTGTTGAAACACCCGTCACTCAACTACAGTAGTATAGCTTTTTCATTCTGATTGATTGCATTTCTTCATTCTCAAATTGATTCACTGAGTTTTTGATGCACCAACATACAGGGTGTGACTAAACATGAAGCTGAAGGTTTGAAGTGAAGCGAAACAGACCTGTATTTTGTGTTTGTGTTTTTATGTATGTCAACGCTTCAAGAATCTCTGAATATACATAAATCATGTCTTTGTTGTGTTAAGGTTTAGCTTGCTCTGGATTTACTTCATGCTAAATGACCCAGATGACTAGGACATGTTGCTGTAGCCCTTAGACACCCGATTCCTCTCCTCACCTATCAAGGAGGTTAGCTGCCTGCTCGCTATCTATTCCTCTCATCTACAAACTATCCCCTTTTTTTAATCTATGCACAAATTCAGGCTAGAGTCAAGGTAAATTCAGGTCAGTTGTACTGAATAGGACAACGAAACGGGTCAGCTTTGTTTCGAAACAGTTATACCTAATCAAGAATTGAAGCTTGTAGGTATATGCACACAGATCCTTGAAGGGTTTGACTTACAGATGGAACATTAGGGTGTTTTTTGTTTTTAACTTTTACAACACTACAAATCCTAGATCCTGTGGCAAACTGGGGGGAAAGCCTAGGGCACACATGACACTCGAGACAGGATTCAAAAGGAAACGATAATTAATTTACTGGGTATTCTTACAGCAAACACAAATCAACTTGCTCATAACACTTCAGCTTGTATGGGGGCTCTCCAGCAGCCTCCCTAGCTGCTCGCGAGGTCCAGTCTCCTCTCTTTTGGCCTACAGATTCTCCCTCTTTAACTGGTGGCTGCAATCAGCTCCCAGCTGGCTGATTGCTGATGTGCCACAGCTGTGGCAAGATGGCCGACACGCTGTGGCCTGCTGGGGAATGTAGTCCTTTCCACCCAGTTTGTCCATGGCAGACGCCTCGTTCTGCCACAATAGTCATTAAGATAAAATGTAGTTTTTGTCCCATATCTGTCCCTGTTTTCATTCTAATGCTGGTTACAATGCTTAGACTGTACTTTATTATAAGCATTACCTGTATATTTTTCTGTAATTGGATCAGTAAACTTGAGATAGTTATTATTTCACATTTTCTCAATCAGTTCTCCTAAGCGAACATCGAGGAAACACTGCTGTCCACACTCTGCGTACTGAGCCACGGCTTGGCAGCAGTGTGAAAATCGAGAGGAGCTTTAGTCAAAATGCCAGTCTACAGATCACTAAAAGCTTTCCACTTAGGGTTTCACCTAGCTTTTAGAGAGGCTTAGGTGGTAACATTGCCAATGTGGTGGGTTTTGGGAAAGGGTGCTTGAAGCTCTCTTAAGAGCACGCAGCAACCTTTAGGAACAAACATTCGGTTGAAGGAACTTATTCAGAAACCCTACGCAAGGAAAAGTGGAACTCATTACAAGGAAAGGAAAAACAAAGTAAAGAAAGTACATAGCATCATGCATTTCACATTTTTATTGGTCAGGTCTAACACATGTAGCCTACCTGATGGTGATGGTACATGGACAGCTTTTTCAGAGCTGTCAGCTTGGTGACAGAATGGCAAAAGTGATAAAATCAGTGTCGACGCAATGAAGATAGTAGGATAAAATGAAGAATGATATAATGTAAGAATACTGTTCATGGGTCATAGTTGTTAGTTTTCACAAGTATCATGGCCTTGCAGGAAGTTGCAGAATGAACCGTTTCACTTTAAGCAACCAGGCCAGGTACTAATGGAGCCACGAATAGTGTCAGGACCCACAGTTGGTGCAGAAGGTAAGACTCAATATCCATGCTGGCAGGGCTAAGGACAGGACTTAGCCCCGCCTGAACCTTCTCGCTTTCCTGTTTCAGTTTCAATCTTAACATGTGACAGAGAGAGAGAGAGCAGAGAGAAGAGAAGAGTGAATAGCAGAGAGGTGGAGAACATGTGAAAGAACTTTCCTGTAGCTCAGTGGGTACAGCAGGACACCGACACCGCCAGGGGTTCAACTGCAACTGGGCGTACCCATACTAAACATGTACACCCTCATGATACCCTCATGAAGACAGGTTGGCTAAAACTGTTCACAGAAATGCATATAAAGATGAAGATAAAGAGAGGAGAGGACAGGTAGAGTTCAAAAAAGGTCCTCTCCTTTTCTTTGGACTTAATGGATACAGTCCAGATGAGACTCGTTATCGCCACTAAAAAATCCTCTAACTGCTTTTCCTCTCCATTTCCCCTCCCTCATGGGACTCTGAAGTTACACCGGCTGAAAAAAGACAGAAAGAGCTGGGGGGAAAGAGGGGGGGGGGGGGGGGGGGGTAAAAAGATGGATGGACGGTGGAAGGAAAAGAGGGAAGGAAAGCGTTTGTGAAAGCTAACAAAGGGGAGTTGGCGGTGTTTCAAAGGGGCGCGTGGCGGCTAAGGAGGATGAAGCGCTTCAGGATTCATTTACATCAGGCCTGACAACCGCCTCACATCTCCCCAAGAGCCATGCAGCGCACTGGCTTAGTGATTCCTAAAGAGGGCCCTTCTTCTAGCTCTCTCTCTTGCACCCGCTCTCTGACTTTTCCTTCCCCCCTCCTGTCTCTGTCTTTTTTTCTCTTTCCTTCTTTTACTCTTATTCTCTCTCGCTCGCTCTCTCTCTCTTTGCTCTCTCACGCACATGCCAGTCTTCAATCAGCCATCATGAAAGTGTCTGTCTGGGCATCTTAACTATCCTCGGAGAAGCAGACACTTGTCTGGGTCTGCTTTCATCCCCTAAAGGCGTTTTCTGACTTGGACTTATTTCCCTCCTCACACCTTTTCAACTCCCCTAAAGAGATGACAATGAGTGAGAACGACAGGGCAACATAAACAAGAGGGAAAGCGACGGGAAGAGAGGAGGGGGAAGTCATGAAGTGAGAGAGAAGAAAAAGTAAAGAGGAACAACAAATGGGTAGAAAAAGGGAGCAAATGAAGGAAAGATGAGGAAATGGAGAAACAGATAAAAGGAGAGGACAAAGAGGTAGAGAGCAGGAGAAAGACATCAAAGGAGAAAGGGAGGACCAGAGAGAAGTAGAAAAGGAGAAGGGGAACAGGAAGCAGAAGCAGAAGGGTACGGACTCTAGCAAGAGGGAGAGTGTTGTTTATCAGTGGTCCCACAGTGTGCTTCCCAAACACAGGATTTGGAGAGGGGTGAAGGGAGGAAGAGAGAGTGGGACAGAGCACATTGAAGTTTTTTGGGGGGAGGAGAGCCCCGCTTGTGGAAGTATCTTTCTTTTGCCCGGGTTTGATGTGAAACGGGAGACGTTTCTGCTTTGACGGTGTTGCCTGCCGTGCGGTTTTTAATATTCATGCAACGAATGAGGAGAGGAGAGAGGAAAGGAGTGGAGAGGAGATTTTTGGTCAAACAGAAAGCTAATTTGCGGCTGCGGCAGTTTAGCCTGGGGCTCTTTCTGCTACTGGGGAAATGAGCTGGAAGATTAGCCCTATGTATAATTCACACACACACACACACACACACACACACACACACACACACACACACACACACACACACACACACACACACACAGGTAACCTACTCACACATACACAGATGTGCATGTACACATCTATGGTGTGTGTGCGTATACATTTATGGATGCATGTACACACATCTGCTGCTTTCTCTCCGAGACACTGTGTGCTGCAACAGGAAGCTGCTGCCAGGCCTTTGCTGCTCCAGCTGCCCCTCAGGCCTCTCCCCTACATGGAGTCACTATTGTGGTGCTTGGATACTGTTAATGGTATCAAATTGAAGTGATAAGTGAAGTAAAACGTTTATTAAGTGATCAGAATTTTTTCCTCAAAATCTATAGATGTTATTAGGCAAAATCAAACACTTTAACTCATTTTAGTGAAAGATTTATATCACAAGGCATAAGGCTTGCTGGGGCTTTCATCACCCTATTCACACAGTTGCTCGTCATTTTCAAGTGATGTATATTTTTTGTTGCAGTGAATTCTGATTGTTCACCACAAAATGATGATGCTTTTTGATTGGTCCTGGCAGAAAAACACAGACATTTCACTGTTTAACACTGAAAAGTGAATTCACAGTGTACAACCTAGTCAGATTAGGTCCTACAGTTCCTGCTGGTCAGCACATACTAAAGTCTCACTCTGATTGGTCCCCAGGTCCACGCCAGCCGTGTCAGTCTCTTCCTGAACGGATTGGAGGAGGATGGGACGCCCTTTGACACGCAACCTCTGACCTCTGCGCTCTATGACAGGGAGGACAGTGCCATGTGGGTGGGACTCAGCTCCAATGGTAAAGATCACTATTCTCTTTAAAAATGAATATTTTTAGCCTTTCCATTTTTGACCTGTGACATGTTATACAGGTCAAGAGCTTGGATTGGAACCGCTCCGATCCTCGGGATGCTCCAAAGAAGTTCTACAGTGGCACTGCTTGAAAAATGAGCCTCAATGTTAGAAAAATGTAAAGACAGTAAAATGAAAATTCATAATCTGGATTTCTCATTCACCCCAATGTGAAAAATATACTGCATTTACATCACCACGTGATACAATTATCCAATTTAGACTCTGTTTTAAACTGCAGCTGATGACTGGAGTAACAATGGAGCAAACTCATTTCTCAAAACTGAAATTACCCCCACACCAAATTCCCCTGCCATAACGGTGAGCACAGGGAGGAATTTCACTCCAGAAGTATTTATCATCCCGCTATATCTGAATATGATGTCAATGATTACACCTCCTTTATTTTCCTCTGAGCCTTTATCCCACTCAGCTACACATCTGTGATTGATTGGTTGTGCCTGGAAGCCGTTTTGGAGTCAATAGGAGAGAAATTGAGAGAAAAATGATATCCGTTCATCTCAAGAGTGATAAACGAGTGTTTTTCTTCTCGTTTATCAGACATTGATCCCTAGTTCACATAGGTAGCAGGTAGCATCTGATCAGCTGGAGATCACATCAGAGGTGGTGATCAATACAAATGATTGGCTCGGGGGAGATTGTGTGTGCGTGTGTGCGTGTGTGTGTGTATGTGTGTGTGAGAGAGAGGGAGAGGTGGAGGTGGTGTGTTAAACCTGAGGGCTGTGTCTGGAATTCTGATCAGTGGATTGATCAGGTGAATACTGATCAGATGCATTGATTAACAACTATGGCTGTTTGGAGGAGACCCTTTCCATTAGAGAGACGATTTGTAAATTTGTAAATTTACTTTATTTGATTTGCACGTTAAGAATTACCTTGGTTGGAAAGTTTCACCCCTTGTGTTGGATGTGACATTGCTGAACCCAATGCAAAGTATTTATTGAATGGAATATATGAGTTTGCAGTACTATTTCCATTAATTTATTGATAAGGACGAATAAAAAACTGATGTTGTGCTCAAACCTCTAATTTCCAAAAAGTAAAAAAAGCATATTTTTTCTCCTGATAACACTGAGTGTGTACTGCATCATTGACAATTCTTAAAAAATCTAATAATTTGGCATTGTCCGTTTTTCTACACATTGTAGACAATGTCAGCCATCGAAAATGTAAACCTGGGCACACGAACACTACACACACTAACACATTTTTATACAAGATAGCTGATGTTTCCTTCTTTAGCTGTCCATTGCACTGAGAGTCTTTCTTATGGCTTTAGAAGCAGCTGGGGTGGTTTTCTTTAGCTCTGGGCTGATTACTGGGCCAGGCAGCTATCTTGGCATCAAACATCACATGACTGCCATACTGTCCCACCAAACTTGGGAACCCTAAGGCAGAGAATAAAGGCTGAGGCTGAGCTCTACTGTAAGAGACATTAAGTACGTTAGGCTGGGGAACAACACTTGGGCACGAGCTAAACAAACTCACCCTCTTCGTCTCACACACACACACCATAGTACTGGAAAAGATGTAAAGAGAAAGGGGACATGGGAAGAGAGAGAGGTGAATGATAATGGGAAAATTAAAGGAATACTAAAATCAGATGGAAAATGGAGAGACCCAGAGAGACAGGGCCGGTGAAGGACGGAGAGACAGGTAACAAAAGACAGAAAGAATTACACCTAATGCGAGTGACAGAGAGCGAAACACAGAGGGAGAAGACAGAGACCTACACAGAGAAAAGAGAATTAAGGCTTATACCTTGCATCATCCTAGTAACAATAGGAAGAGCGCTTTTCAGAGGAAGGTATAATCCCATTTCCACACGCTAAAGAAATCCTGAGCCAAAGCCTTAGGCTGCACACACACACACACACACACACACGCACACACACAGAGTTCTGTTGGACTAGACATGGCAAAGCCTCTCTCCAACACACTCACTGACTCTCACACACACACACACACACACACATACACACACACATGCACACAGACAAAGCTAGGCATGGCAGGGGTTCTGTCGATGCTTAGAGACGTTATCCGTCTTCTAAGAGTTGTTGTCAAACTAGACAGAAGTTTGTTGGACAGAAAAAGACTGTCTCTGTATGGGCCAACATCATCGTCTGTGTTTGGGAGTCTCTTATGTTGGGTCCAACATTGTTACGTATGTGTGTTTGTGTGTTGGGGCTTGCCTGTGTCTGTTTTTGTGTTTGAGGGTGTCTCTTATGTGCAGTCCAATATTCTTCTGTGTGTCTGGGTGTTGTGCCCATATGAGATCCCCCAGTCTACGTATGCTTGAGAGAGAGACTTTGGCATCTTGGTGTCTTTGGTATATTTGACATGTCTGGGCCAACATCTTTGCATTGGACTCCTTGCAGATCTTTTCTTCTCAACACCAGCCAGCTTCATCATAATTCTCTGTTTTTTACAGGGATGCCTTTTGATTTTGTTTTTTGGACACACAACTCTCATTACTTCTTAAGCTTAGATTCCCGTTTTCCTGATCACACCTCTGTTGTTACTTGTTAAAAGCTCAAACACATTGAAAAATTGTTGGGTTGTCAGAACAACTTCTACGTCCTGCTGGAGATCTCCAAAGCTTGGAGAAAAGATTTAAGTGCTTCCAGAATCAAACAACGATTTAGGATGTAGGACCACCTGCAGTAAAGAAGCAATTCAGGTGGGAACAGAGTACGAACCAGGATGATGAGTATCCCCTTCCTAGCACTGCTGCTTTCTAGTGGAGACAACAGATAATGAGTGGACCAAGGCAGCCTCTCTGTTTAGCTGGTATCAAGAAACTGATAAGATCATCTACTGCTGACTGTGGACTCACTCACTGCTTTTAATAAAGACCCATTAATATCTTACTTTTGCTCTCCTCTCCTCTCCTCTCCTCTCCTCTCTCTCCAGGGTCTAATCAGTTCATCGGGCGGATGCAGGACTTTAGATTTTATCCCGCCACACTGACCAACAGGTGAGTTGGATAGAAGGACGGGGAGAAAGAAAGGTAAGGGTGAATGGTAGGGGACAGGGAAAAAGGGAAAGGAGGCTTGAGGAATGGAAGGAGGGATGGAAGGATGGGTGATGGACTATTGGTGAAAATAGACTGATGGACGGAAAGAAGGGAGGGATAGAGATGGGGAGGAATAGACAGAGATATTACATAGATTAAGGCAACAAGGGAGGACGGGCAGTAAGAAGTGATAGAGGAGGGATGGATGGAGGAAAGGAAAGGCTAATCGTTGAATCTCAGGATCCATACTGCTTCGAAAGGATTTTCCTGGGAATCCAATACAAGGCAATTAGTGTTTTGCTCACTGGTGATGTACTGCATGCAGTATGGACTTGGGGCTTACAGTTTTGTCCCATCAAGACGGGGGACAGAGAGACAATGATAGAATTTTCACATCATGTCTTGGAAGTTCCCCACAAATATTGCAAGTGCTTTCTGTTTTGTTTTTGCTGTCATTTTAGTGCATCCTCACACTCATGCAGCAATACTGTCCTGCATTAAACAGTATAATCCCAGCACTTGCCAAGCATGTAAATTCAGTTTGCTCTTTGATGTGTCATTTTTGGCAATTTGGTTGGAATAATCTCAGAAAAAGCAAAGTCCCAGAATGCCTATGTAATTGCTAAACGAGAGTTAGCGAAATGTTTTGGGGGTCCTTTTCCCTATCCCAGTCCATTGTGTATTCTATTTTATTCTACTGTTCTGTGTTGTATTATAGCCTGATATAATTTAATGTTTTTTGTCCTGACAGGGAAATAATGGAGGTGTACTCGGGTGTCCTGCCCCACCTCCATGTGCAGACAGAGTGTCGCTGTCCTCCCAGCCACCCCAGAGTGCACCCCCTAGTTGAGAGGTTCAGTATCACAATCATTTACACACACAAAAGTGGACAAAATGAACGTCCTACACAACGTCCCAAAGGGAATTGAGAAATACTACTTCATTTATCTTATAAGAACCCTACATTTTTGCCATTTTTGCCGTTTTGCAATGCATTTACAAAGCTATTTTTTTGCATGACAGACATTGTCAGTGTTGCAAAAATGGCAGACACAAGCCTTCTGCTGAACACTGATATGTGATCTTTATTTCAAATACCTGTTTAATATACTTCCAACTAACCTCAAACAAATTGTCCCTCTTGGCAGATACTGTATACCAAACGCTGTTGGGGACACCACCAACAACAGAGTGCTAAGGCTGAACCTTAATGCCCATCCACTGAACTATATCAATGACCAAGATATGGGCACTACCTGGCTGTCGAGGACTATGGCTGCACAGGTGGACATGGATGAAGGAGTTACTATTACTGTGGATTTGGCTAATGGCCAATACCAGGTAACAGATCTGATATCACACATACACACAGACCCAAGCTGACACACTCACGCATACATATTCCAGAATAAAGGAAGCAGGAAAATGAAGTGTGTTAATCAGGCATTGGGTTTCCATGAGGCACTAAAACATCAGGTTCTACAAATATGTGGATTTCTCTTGGGGGGATGCCACACCATTCTTCAAGATTGTTGATTTGGTGATTGGTGATTTGTTGATGGTAGCTGAAGACTATTTCACAGGCTACTCCACGATTTCCCGCACATTTTCAAATGGGTTGAGATCATCTGACCCCCATCAGATGGCAGGGTGGCCTAGTGGTTTTTTTGTGGTCTCGCTCAAGGACACTTAACCCCTCAACAGGACACCTGCTCATTCATTCTGAGTCGCCTTGGGTAAATGATCAAGCTCAGAATGATTCAGCTAAATACCTTTATTGTAATAGAGCATACTGTAGAAACAGTATGCATGCACACACACACATACACACACACACACACACACACACACACACACACACAGTACAGTATCTGTCTGCCTGCACCTGTGTGTGTTCTTGTGAGATTTTTAGCTGCTGGGACAGTAGTTTTATCCCCTTTCTAAGTACTACAAAGCAGAGGGAGAGGGAGAGGGAGAGAGCTGGATTGCTGGATTTGGGGGTTGTCCACACTGGGGCTCTCAAAAGACTCATCCCTCTTCTCTCTGAAGTGTGTATGTGTGTAGCTGGATTTTGGGAGCTGTCCTGACTTGGTCTCTCAACTCAAGTCCCCAGATAAAAGACACATAACATCTCTCTGAAGTTTGTGTATGTATGTTAGTGTGTGTGTGTGCAGTAGTAGTAGCTTAGTGCGCTCCCTGCTGTGTGCCCAAGTGTCCCAGCCCAGACTGTAGTGGGGCAGATAACACACACACACATCCATATGGTTTGTGTGCTTGGGAGGTTCTGTATGTGAGTGTGTGTGTGTGTGTGTGTGTGTGTGTGTGTGAGAGAGAGAGAGAGAGAGAGGATTTCTGTCTGTCCTTTTTTAACTAAAATCCTTTATCATAATTTTAAGTTACCTCGATTCCACATTTCTACTGAAAAGTCTCCTTCCCCTCACTCCACCAATAGTTTTAATACTTTCTAGCATTGTTAACAAGTAAAGCTAAAGATAAGGAGGACTAGTGAATGGTTAAAACAGGAGTAGCAGTGAATTAAAAGAGCTTCTTTCCAAAATGAGATATCCAAGATTAGAAAAAAGTGTAGATGTGTAAATGCTTACAAAATCATTGGTTGCACGAATTAACCTAACTTATAGTACTTTTTAAAGCATAGTAAGAAACGTTATTTCAACTTTATTTTCTTTTAGAGATATTGAATGATAAACGTCAGTTATTTATTGCCAATATGAAATAAAATAAAAAAAATTGTCCCACAGTACGTTTAACTGTTTCACAAGTCACTGTTTTCAAGTAAATGTCAAATGTTTTTTAATGTTTTTTTTATTCAATTCAAGGAACAACATCCATATAGAAATCTGGTTCTGATTATTCTACCTGCTCTCCACTCTCTTCTAGGTATTCTATGTTATAGTCCAGTTTGGGGGCCTGTTGCCAGAGTCGGTTCTGATCCAGAGACGTAACACCACAGAACCACAGAGTCGCACCAGCGCAGAACTGCCCTGGTTGGACTGGCAGTATATGGCCAGAGACTGCAGTGTGTTTGGACTGCAGAACAACGGCCATTTACTAAGACCGGACTCAGTCAACTGTCTACAACTGCCCAGGTTGGTAGGGAATGTGTGTCTGTTTGTGAGTGTGTGTGTGTGTGTGTGTATGTGGGGGTTTGTGGGTGCTGAGTTTGGGGGGGGGGTCACTGATTTACCCAAAGGGATGCTATGATTGCAGGTCAAAACAAGCTGACATATTTGTTAGTGATTGAGCTAGTGGGGGACCGTGCCATGATTACTGATATTGTGTTTACATTTTGATGCAGTCCCGACTGTAGTGAAAGCAGTACTTTCTGTCCTGGTGGCAAAATTGTTCCCCTTCTCCGCTGACAGCGACTTTGAGCTGGGGATGCCTTTAAGACCCATCACACCAACCCCGTCATCCTTGGCTCATTGGCAAGAAAGATGTTAACTGTCGCTGTCAAGGCTATTGTACAAGTTGGGTGAGAGTGTGCAAGTTTGAGAATACGTTGAATATGATCCCACAGATGAAAAACTGTAGTGTGTCGAGAAAGTCCCACCAAACTCTCCTAGCCAGAGTGGCTAAGTGGCAACGCTAACATGAACATAAAACTTGAAAATGTGAAATATTAAAAATACATGACTCTCATAAAATGGAATCTGAAAGTAAACTGGATTAGAAAGTAGAATTGAAAATAAAATAGAAAAACTAAAAAAAATAAGAATATGAAACTATAATAACCTTTGTGTGTGTGTGTGTGTGTGTGTGTGTGTAGAGGAATCTCTGAACTCCAGTCCACAGCTATAAGACACAGCCTTCTCTGAAGTGCATGTAGAGATTTGTCTCTCTATCTTTCCCTCTGGATTTTCTCCTGGACTTGTACTAGTAGCCCTCAAAGAATCTTGCCATTCTTTCTAAAATGTGCCCCTTAAACTACACACACACACACACACACACACACACACACACACACACACACACACACACACACACACTCAACAGTTGCTGCTCTAATCAGGAATCTGTGGAAGCATAGCAATAGTGTGAAATGTGTATGTGTGTGTGTGTGTGTGTGTGTGTGTGTGTGCGCGCGCGTGTGTGTGTGTGTTGGCTGTGGTCCTGTCTTGATTTTTCCACTGAGACTGACTGACTGATTGGCTGCTTTATAAAGACCCTCACCACCCACTCTGTCTGTTTTTCTCATCTCTTTCTTTTTCTGTAACTCTTTAAACCCAGGAATGAACACACACATACACACACTCAGAAAGTGTTTGATCTTAGCCAATCAGGGAGCAGAATTCTCCCAAGAGCAGGAAGCACTGTGGCCCTATTGGCTGGTCATGGCCTCTTCTATGAAGAGGAGATTACAGGGAAACATGTTGGCTCAAGATTCAATAAAACATACATAAGAACACACACACACACACACACACACACACACACACACACACACACACACACACACACACACACACCAAAAAATAAACCTAAAAATGCCTGGATGTACGCACACACTTACCACATGCACCAACACATGATTAGTCAAAGGAAACCGTAAACACACAGACACGCACTCACTACACACACACAAACACACACACACACACACACAAACACAAACACAGACACACGCTATCCTGGCACTCTCACAGTGACTAGATTGATAAAGCTAACCACCTACGGTGTTGTCTTGGCACTGCTACCAGTAACAGGCACTGGATTGGCACTAGATGGAGAACTGGACTTGGATCATAGTCTAACACATACACACACACTCACACAAAATCTTGGCATACTTACTTGTATCAAGGCCTAGATTGGCACTAGATAGAATAGGTATGGATGGATCACAGGCTATGTAGTCATTGCACATTTTTCACTTGATTGACAAAGGATACCACCTACAACCCTTTCTGGCACTGTCACAGATGTTAGTTAAATTGGCACAGGAGCAACGTTAGCAATATAATAACATAATTTATCTGTTTAGTTGTTGATAATTGTAGTAATGACAAAAGACACTTTATTTCATCTATCTATAGATTTTAAATCTTGGTTATTTAAAGTCAGTGCCACTTTTGAGGAAGCTGTAGTGTCTGGCAAGATAACCTGAACATGTTTTAGTCCTTTCAGATATTTTCATACCAATCAATTATAATTCTGCTCCATTCAGTGCCATTGACCTCGTCTACATGTAGAGATACACAGGTGGACTCTGCTGGCCTGGGATCGAATCCCACCAGAGCCTTCTCTTCTGCGTCTCCCCTACTCAGTAGAGCAATCGTTCATTCTTACTGGCTCCAAACAAGGACATTTAAAAAAAATGTCTGGGGAGGGTGGGATGCCCAATCTCTTTAGAAATCAATATTGGCAATTGGTGTTTAGAGTTTTTGTTTTTTTCCTGGCAGGGTGATGAATAAAACGGCACTGAAACCATGTGACACTCAAGTAATCCATTGAATGGAATATAAATGGGAAATCTTTTTGGCAGGATGGCCTCATAAAACGGAGGGGGGGATTAATCAGGTCCACCTATTCAATGCTCTGGCAAACACTTTTGCTAAACACTCTTATGTATGAAAGAGCAGCACTGCCAAGAAGTTAAAATAAGGAAGCAATATTGTAGGGTCTTGATTGTCTGTGTTTTATTCATTAGTTTGTGTGTGTTATCTTTTCTTCTGATAATACTGTCAGACTTATCCGGGACAAATCTACTGTGACCCCCCTCCTGTGTTGTGCTATGATGTATTTGTGTGTGTGTGTGTGTGTGTGTGTGTGTGTGTGTGTGTGTGTTTGGGGCTGTCCTTTGGTAAGTGTGTTTCAAGCAGATGTTTCGCACCAGATCTCTTAATATTTAAACACTCACTACACACACACACACACACACACACACACACACAGCCTGCATGCAAAATAATCTTAAGACGTAGTAGTAGTATGTACAGTGTGCATATAGTACACCAAACAGGAGAAGTGGCCTGAATAAGTCTTTCAGCATTACCTGACGACAAAGAAGAGGGGAAACGTGGATTACACTGAAAGACAGGAGGAAAGAAAGTACCATGAAGGAGTATGTAGAGGTGAAGAGAGCATGAGACATACAACTCTCTACATAGGATCTCTACAGTTTTTGTCTTTTAATGTCTGCTCAGTAATGCTGGGTTCTTTGCTGTGTAAGACTAATTCTATCTGAGATATTGCTACACCAGGCATTTAGAGAAAGACCAGGCTAAATACATAATAAAGCAACCGTAGTACATATGCTGAAATATGCATAAAAGTTGGGGCATGACATTTTCTCAACAAATCAGAAAGAAAACTGTCAGTTTGAAAGAGAAGAGAGAGAAGGGTGTTAAATATCGTACACATATTAGAAGTGAAAAAGTAAGGCAGGATGGAAATAGAGGTTGAGGAGAGTACTGTGTGTGTGTGTGTGTGTGTGTGTGTGTGTGTGTGTGTGTGTGTGTGTGTGTGAGTGTGAGTGAATAATGCAATAGTCGTTCCACCAGTCCCTTGTCAGTTTGAAAATCACTGTGACAGTTGCTTTCTCATGTGCCCTCCTGATGTCCCTCAACATGCTCACACTGTTAAACACTAACACTGCAAATGGAACTTCATAACTATTTTTTATTATTACATGTGTTTCTTTTAGGTTATTGTTTCATTGCCAATGCGGGTGTATGTTTGTCTGTCTATTCCAGTGAGGTGCCCTACACAGGAGGTAACATCACATTCAGCCTGCTGACCCCAGAGCCGAACCTAAGGCCCGGCTACAACGACTTCTACAGCACCCAGGCCCTGCAGAGAATGGTACAGGCCACCCAGGTCAGGATACATCTGAGGGGCCAGTACCACACCAGAGCAGCGGGGGTGAACCTCCGACACAGATACTATGCCATCAATGAGCTCACCATCAGTGGCAGGTGAAAGAGTTGCAACAATTACACATTATTTTTGCAAAGTGTCTCTCTAAGTTACCATTTTCTGGAAGTGTTTCGTTGTTGTTTGAATCACCACAGACAGATACAACTTAAAACTACAATCTGGAATCTGTTCTCTCACGTAAATCTGAGGTATAGTCAAATACATTATTGAAGAGCTTGGATTGTACACAGAAAAGTAGAATTTCTGAATTTTCATACTTTCATTCTTGGTACTTCCATAACTTAAAATGCAGATCTGTTGAATTCAGTGTTTATAAACCACACGAATATAAATTTTACAGCCTCAAATAATTGCATTTTAAACTCTCAAGAGGCTGTTACAGTTCAGTATCAGTTCCAGTAGCTCGTACAGTTTGAAAACGACTCTTAATTACATTTTGATATCATATTCAATTTACTCATTCTTTTATAATTGTCCAAAATGGTAAAACAATGAATTTTTATCGTCTTTATTTCTAGCCATGGAGACAATTTCACTAATGAATGAATATTGGGTAACCACCACTGTGTATGTGTTATAATTTAGTTAGGCAGCTGTTAACACATTGTCATTTGTCAAAATTTGATTAGATACAATGATTGGTTGAAAGAGACATTTGAAGATGTGTTCAGTGTTGATTTGTTAAAATAACGTGGTTTAGAAAAATACTTTAACAGAGATTTTGCTTTTTTGAACAACTGTGAACACATCTCTTCATTAGACTGACAGAGTGACTGCTTTCTTATGACTGTGGTAATTATGGGATTATGCAGAAGGCAATCATCTCTAACTCTTTCTCCCCCTCCCTCCCTCTATAAGCTGTTTTAATTAGTAGCTTGTTACAGTGAAGTGGGGGAAACAGAGATTTAGAGCTGCTGAAATCTCATGTCTGCATTCTTCATCCCGCCGTCCCTCCCCCTTCTCTTTCATTCTTCCTCCATCTCTCTATCTGTCTTCATTCTTTCTAAAGCACGTAGATAGGCATGTTGTCAAGAGAAAGGACACTATTGAGTATTGAAGTTCAATCTTTTCAAACAGTTACTTCAGAGTTGCCGAGTGTATCTGTATGTGCCTTGCTCAAAGGCACTGCAATGGTTGTTGTTGTTGGGGGCGGGTTATGTGATACTTAATACATTAAATCTTTTGCTGTCAAATCAGTAGTGAAGAGGACTACTGGTTATTCCAGTACCCAGTAGCCCCGGCAATTTACTTTGTGCTCATTTAAACATTTTTCAGCAGTTTTCTGTTCAGGATCTTTAAGCTAAATCTAAAATCAGAAATTGATAGATTTCCACTCTCTTTTTTTTTTTTATCATGCTTTGCTGTGGACATGGCATTAAAGACCGAATTCTGGTAAAACCAGGAGGCTACAATTAGTACATGATAGAAAAACAATAAAGGTTCGTGCTTCAAAGGTGTGATATGATAAATGATGAAAGTTGTTTTTATTAGTGACTTAGCTAAGCACTTAGCAAGCATTCATTCATTCAACCTTTATTTAGGTCTCAGGGTACATTGAGGGATGGACCCTCTTCTGCAATGCAGCCGAGGATACAATACGAAATAACAAAATAAATAAAAGCCAAACATCTTTTTGCACTGACAGATGATTTGGCTGCCTATTAAGGAATTCTACTCGTTTCACGGTCATCTTATTTGTTTCACAATATAAGTTTTATATGTCTGAATACGATTTGTTTACTTTTTACAGTGCAATGTTTGTATATGAAATCTTGCAGTAAAGGAAGCTCAGCTTGGTAAGCTATGTGAGCACTAACTTCAGAACAAAAGGCCACACTACACAACCAACCAACTTTAATTTTGAAGGTGGGAAAGAGGGCGTGAACAAAAGGATGAAAGGATGAATTGAGTGAAGAAAGAAAGCGATAAAGCATCTGAATATCGGAATGAATACTTAAAAGACTGACCTGCAGCTATGTGTGTGTACAAATGTTTGTTGGTGCGTATGCTTCTGTGTGTGAGCTTGTGCATGTGTGTGTGTGCACGTTTGTGTATGTGTCTCTGAAGCAGGGCTGTCTGCTAGCTGTTATGCTGCTCTGATATTTCTCAGGCTGACATTTATAAATGTTGAATGGGAACTTCCTAATGGCCCTACTGCTGCTTGATGGACAGATACGAGTTATGGAGGAGAAGGAAAGCGTTGGGGGAAGAAGAGTTTTTGTTATTAGTTTTTCCTTGTGTTATTTTTATTTGGATTTGGGTATTTTTACCAGTTTGAATTTGAAGTCTTTGGAGAAAAACTAGGAAAGTCTTTCTGTTTTTAACCCTTATTTTTTTTTAAGGTAGGGCTATTGGTCTCCTATTCATCAAGACCTTGTTTCACACCTTTTCATTTTAAAGCACACTCACACCTAGGACCTGCAACCAGTACAACTGAGCAACTCCACTGGAGCAATTTGTGGTAAAGCGCCTTACTTACAGGCAAGTTAGTAGTAGCTGCCAAGCAACAAGGGGAAAGCATTACTCACCATTTACCCCACCCATATTCTCATTGCTAATCCAGGGATTCAAACCGTCACAAATCAGCTGTGTATGTCAATTATTGTTCTTTGTAGCTGAATAGAAATTATGATTACTTGGAATCTTGATATCCCCCTCTTCTCTCTCCTCTCTACTCCTTCTCTTCTATCTGTCTCTTTCTGTCTAGATGTGAGTGTCATGGTCATGCCGACCACTGTGATACCAGTGTGACTCCCTACCGTTGTCTGTGTCTGCCTGAGAGCCACACAGAGGGACACAATGTGAGTAAAACACACATGCAAGACAGGAAATGACATGACATGTTTTTAAAGTGATCATAAAAAAGTGCACTCTTAAAAATGATTAAAGATTTGTCATCTTTAACAATTGTGACTGTAACATTGTGTTATGATTAATTAGAAGCTCATGTTGACACAAAGTGTCACGCCTCAGTAGACACACATTTAACATTACCTTTCTTTCTCATGGGGATTTTTATCCCCAATTATCAATATCAGTATTAGAAATTCTGTATCAGATGGCGCATAAGACATGCAAGCACACACACACACGCACGCACACGCACAGCACAGAGGAACCCCTGGGGAGAGCCTCCTCATGGTCTTAATTAAGCAGTTTCCTTCTTAACGACATGGAGAGGACTTCTCTAATGAACCACACACACTCATCTAATAGAATCCTCCTTTCTGTCCTTCTCTACAGAAAGAGTGTTTTTTTCTTCTTTTCTGTGTAGTAGAATAGTGTTTTATTCCTCATTTGCCCAGAAATTGATTAAGTGCCATTAACTTCCTTGCTTAAGGACACATATACCAGCAGTGCCAGGCAGCTTGGCTGTGCTAACTGCCCTCTGAAACAGGGGATTGAACTGGCGACCTTCCTATCATTGCAGCCAAACTGCAATCTTAGACCACACAGTGGATGTTGTTGAAGTCGTAAAGAAAACTTGTATATCACATTTTTTTCTTTTTTTACTGTAATTGACAGCTGGCATTGTCTACCATGAATACAAAGTGTTTGATGACACTAGAATCAAGACCAGCTGTATTTTACCAAATGCTTCTGTCAAAATATATGGGCATTAATGACAAAATCAATCAGTTCTCATCAATTCCTGAAATGTGTGTGAAGTGACATATGCCGAACACTGCCGATATGAGTAATGATCAGGTTGACTAACTTAAGCTAAAGGAGAAATGGGGAATGACTCTTCTATTTGGCGCTGACATCTATTTCTATTTGATGAAATCAGGTGATGGCCGTTTCCTGCAGCATGTTGCTTAACGTCACATATTCCTATATAGGCGACAGAAAATAACCTGCAGCTGACTGCAGTTCAGCTTGTATTCATTCTCTCACACTGTCAAGCCACGGATATTCAGCTTCCCATTCACGGTGATATTGTTACAATCCCTTCTATCTGACAGGAGGGCTTGAAGAAGGGGAAGAGGCCATTTTTAAATCTTAGTCCGACTCCTCCTGCTGCCCTCCCACTAGCAACTCCGTAACCTGGCATCAGCCAATGTGGACACACACACACACACACACACACACACACACACACACACACACACACACACACACACCATCACACCATGATCAAGCACACAGAGGAGGAGACAGAGCTGCCAG
>JAXDDW010000004.1:15107500-15130000 GCA_034670385.1 Hoplostethus mediterraneus
GTTAATAATCACCCAACAGGGAGCAACACTGCAGACTGCGTTCATACACACATGTGCACACACACACACACACACACACACACACAAAGTCATATATGCACACCCATTAGATCTTGTTCATGCTGCGGAGAGGCACCGCGTTAGTGCTCTTGAATCTACTTTTTTTTCTTGGTAGATGAGTGGGCAGAGTATTAGTGTATGGCCACCTCAGCAAGGAAACTGCCACCACGATACGGTGACTCCATTAGTTTATCATTATTAGTATCAGAAAAATAATCACATTTCATTACAAATACTGAAGAATCTGACTTGGTGTAAATGTGTAAAATGTTTGGCTGACTGAAAACATATTGAAACCCCTCCTTACAAGAAAACTGCTGAAAGATGTTGTGTGTAATTTTTCTAATTTGCACACACCAGTTTTATAATTACTTTTTACATTGCTGTTGTGTGAGTGTGTGTGTGTTTGTGTGTGTGTCTTGTCCTGGGCCCTGTGGGGTGTAGTACCTACATGGCATCTTCTCCACATACTAACGTGGATTGTAGTGGCAATCTCTCTCATTCTTTATCTTCGTCTTCTCTCTTTTACTCCCCATGTGCCTCTGTTTTCTTTTCTGTCTGTCACTCTCTGTCCTCCTCTCGAAAATGTGAAAAATACAATGGGAGCTTTTTTCTCTATTTCTGTTCACACCCATTTCTTGTTTTTCTCCCCCCCCCATCTCTCTCTTTTTCCCTCTCCCTTCCTCCTTTCCCTTTCTCTCTGGTATACAAAATAGGAGCTTTTTCCTCTATTCCCATCCACCCCCGTCTCCCTCCCCCTTCCCCCTCCCTTCCCCCTCCTCTGTGTGTCATACATAATAGGCCCAGCGCAGGTCTGCATGTGTCACACATGGGAGGAACTCCTGTGTTTTTTAATACATTTTTAATCCTGCCATTTGATGCCCCCCTTGTCCACCATAATTTGTACTGACTGCTGAACAAAATCAAAGGGCTTGTACTCACTGCCTCTTGCCTCTGCTGCTCGCGACTACAGGAAAATGCATTTTTTATTTCTCTCTTTTTTTCCCTCTCCCCCATACACACACCTTGACGTGTTTATTTTGACATGAAAGTGGGCCCGTGTGAGAGGCTTGGCTGCTGCAAGTCACTCCTCATTAGCGGGCTGATTTCCCTATGCTGCGTGTGTGTGTGTGTGTGTGTGTGTGTGTGTGTGTGTGTGTGTGTGTGTGTTAATGCACTGCTTCCCTTTTATGAGGTAAAGAATACCTCTGAGTTTTATATTCAGCTAATGTGTAGTATTTCTTTCTCTCTTTAGATTTAGATTTACATGCTGCTTTATCTCCCTTTCAATCCCCCCTCTCTGTCATTCTCTTTCTCTCCCTCTTGCTGTCTCTCTCATTCTCTGTCTTTGTTCCATAAAAGTGAACATTTCACATGTCAAGGGACCATTTTCCTACACACTCACACACAAACACACACACACTATTTTTTCTATTTTACGTGTCAAGGGACATTTCTGCACACACTCAAACACACAAACCTGTAAATTCAGTTTGTGATGGTTTTTTTTTCCACTCACTAGAATACAATTCATTTAGCTGGACTGTTATATACTCCCAGTGCACGAAATACCTTTGATTACCATCCTTACTGTGTGTGTGTGTACTCTGGGATTGGGGTTAGAGGGTTAGGTGTTTAGAGTTAGGTAAGGGCCAATCAAATGACTTCAGTATAGTAGTATATCTATCTGTAACTGTATATGTAACTAAGCGTGTTGTGTGTGTGTTCTCCATTACAGTGCCAACGCTGTGCGCCCCTCTACAACGACAAGCCTTTCAGGTCAGGTGACCAGTTCCAGCCAATGAGCTGCCGGCCTTGCCAGTGTTACGGCCACGCCCACTCCTGTCATTACGATGTCCAAGCCGATGACCAACCAGACGAGCACTATCGAGGAGGGGGAGGAGTCTGTGACAACTGCATGCACAACACTACTGGTACAATGTTACCTTCATTTACTATAGCACAAAAATATACTTTATAAATGTGAATATACACAGACTACTCTAGTTTAACTCTAGCAGTATTACATCATTCTAAGAAAAACTGCTTTAGGCCTCCTAAATGTTGAGGAAGGAGGAAGACCATGATTGTTTGTGGATCTTGATATTAATTAGTGGTAATGGCGGTGGTGGTCGTGTTTGATTAATTGATGATGATGATGATGATGATGATTTATGCTGCTTGCCTGAAACTCTGCATTGGGTTCTTGAATTGGCGAGTGATTGTTGTTGTGCCTGTCAGTCTTTATGTTTTCATGTAATGTTTAATTCTTGATGCGAAATCAGTTTCTCACCGGGACAAATAAGTTGAAACTTGAAACCATAAATTTCTCTTTCTCTCTCTGTGGTTTCTTCCCTTTGTGTCCCTTTGTGTCTTTCTTGCGTTGTCTCTGTATTTGCCCTCCACACCCAGGCAAGGACTGTGAGCTGTGCAGAAGTCAGTTTTTCAGGCTGGAGGAATCTGATCTTACTTCAGCTGATGTGTGTCAGCCCTGTAGCTGCCACACCTCTGGAACGGTTAACGGCAGTGTGGAGTGTGACCAGGTACACACACATGCACGCACACACACACACATACATTTGTTCTATAGCCATAACGTTGATATATTGGCTGTGTTAAGTATTTGTATTCCCAACACCATATATCAGCCAGTTGATGTGGGAGGCAGACACACACAGCCAGTATGTAAAACTACCATTAACACTCCTGTCTCTGGAGAGAACACACACACACACACCAAGATGAACACACCCACACAGACAACCATGCATAGACATGGACAGAGCCGAGCATACACACACACACACACACACACACACACACACACACACACACAGACATGGGTACCAGCAGAAAGGCCAGATAACAAATTTAGCACACACTCACACACGTGCACACTCAAAGTTGCCAATAGAAACGCTGGATGACAAATTCAGAATCAATCCTGGGATCAGTTCCTGGGCGAGTGGGCAGAGACTGATTTACATCAATTTGAACCAAAACCAATCAGACTCATCCCCTCCAATTGTCTTCATTCTCTTTTACTCCAACTGAGACTTTGAATGTTCCTTTAATTATCAGGTCAGTGAGTAAGTTGCACAGGTCAGAGAACCTGAGCATCTAAGTGTGTGTGTGTGTGTGTGTGTTTATGTGTGTATATTTGATGATTTATTAAGATAAAGTTGTCTGAACAATCCATGAAAAAATCTCTTTATCACTTTGTCCATCTTTCTTCAACCTCTGTCTTTCGCCTTCTCTCTTGCCCTCTTATTCCCCTTCTCCCCTCCCACTGCCTTCTCAACCTCTCCTCCTCCTACCTCCTCCATACTGCCTCTATCTCCCCCGTTCTTCTCCCTTTCTCTCCTTCACTGTCCTCATCTCTCCCTATCTACCTCTCTCTATCCTCCCTCTCCTCCTGCTTGCCTTTCCCTAACTCCCTCTCTCTCTCTCTCTCTCTCTCTCTCTCTCTGACCACCAGGTAGGAGGTCAGTGTCAGTGTAAGGCTGCGGTAACAGGTCGTCGATGTGCGGACTGTTTGCCAGGCTGGTACGGCCTTCGGGCCAGTCTTCCAAAGGGCTGTGTCCCCTGTAACTGCAGTGACGTTGGTGTCATCAGAGCCTCAGGAGGAGGAGATCCCCGCTGTGACCAGGACACAGGGCAGTGCCACTGTAAACCCCATGTCACAGGTTTGTTCAGCTGTTTGTACTTTTTTTATTTTACTTTGGTGACCTGATAGGTAACTATAAAAATGAACACTTGAGTACGTATGTGTTGGGTGTATTTTCCTGGCATGGTTTAGGCCTGCTGAACCCTTCTAATAGAGCTCCTAGGATCTATGCCTACATGGCCTAACATCCTATTACGTTTTGGCAGCTACCTATACAGTGGTAAGGAAAAGTACCAGCTATTCTGCTGGCGGGTTTTGACTTACTCTGAAAATATATTTTTTTATATTATTAAATGATCCAGCATCTGCAATGTCTTGTGGCAAAATGTGAACAGGGTTCCTGCTGTCATGGAAAACCTGGAAAAGTCATGGAATTAAACAAATGTGTTTTCCTGTCATGGAAAACGTTATGGGAAATGGAACATGTGTACGTAGTTTGGGAAATTTCATGGCCGCTTCCCTTTTGAGGAATAAATAAATAAATACATTTCCTGATAGAAATTAAATTTGAAACATAGACTGACAAATATTGGTCATGGAAATTGTGCTATATTCTCAAGGAAAAGTCGTGGAATTTGATTAGTTAAAAGGTGTAGGAACCCTGTGTGAACCTCCGTTAACGTCAACAACAGATACTTTAACAGCAATACCAGCAATCAGCAATCTACTTACACCTTGGGCAATTTACCACCACAGGCATACCTTAAGAATGCAAAACAGCTGGTCCAACATAGTTTCCCTTAAAAATGCCCTCAAGTATTTTGTTGATAACTTTCATTAGTACAGTTACTCTGTGTAATTGTCCAGCAATGACATCTTAATTAATACATTGGCTCAGTTACTCATAAGCAAAAATGCAGGCATCTTTATACACACACACACACACACATACACACACACACACACACACACACACATACACACATATCCCAAAGTGTTTCGCCAGCCAAAATAAACAGGCTTTTCTGCTGGCGGTGCTTCCAGCCGTTGTGCTTCTCTTTGTGATAAATGGTTTCACTCTCTCCCCTGTGTGTCTTTGAAGAGCAGGCTCTTATGAAATGCAAAACCAACGAATGCTCCTCAACTCACTCAACGCATCATGGTTATTGCTAAGCCTCGCTATCAAGGGTCTGGTTGTGCGTGAGAGTGTGGGTGTGTGTATGCAAAGTGTTTTGTGTACGGGTGCCTGTGTATGTGAGTGTGCGTGCATGCACTTTTGTGTCTATGCCTTATTATATGTATGTGTGTGCTTTTGTGTGTGAGTGTGTGTGTACACATGCCTATGAGTGTGTGTGCGTGTATGTGTGTGCGTGCGTGCTATCAAGAGCTATGCTGGTGTTTAATTCTCTAATTCATTGCCAAGTTGATTAGAACAAACTGCCGCAGCCCCTCGTATTTTTCACACTTCTCCTTACAAGACCCACTTTCTTTTTTTCTGTCCTTGTTTGTTTGGTTGCTCCCACAGGTATTTTTCAGAAATGAGATTTGATTATGGCAATTTATTACCGCCAAGCTGATACTTTGAGTAGAGCAGTGGCAGGCACGCTTCATAAGGATGAAATTTAAATATGTGCGTGCATGCACACACACACACACACACACACACACACACACACACACACACACACACACACACGCACACACACACACACACACACACACTCATAACAAGGTGCCAAAGTGTAGTGTGTACATAATAGTGTTTGAAATGGTGATGCATGAGCCTGTTAACCAGCTGGCTGCTGATAAAAGGGCTGGGCCATGTTCTGACACACACACATGCACGCACACACACACACACACACACACACACACACACACATGCAGACACACGCACAAGTTCCTCTTTTCTGTTCTGTTCTAATATGTTCTAATGCATGCTATTCTGTTCTGCTCTGCTCTGTTATAATATACTCTATTCAATAAATATACCACAAAGCAAATTTGGACTGGGGCACACTGCTTATATGATGAAATTAAGTTTTTGTTTTTCTGTTTTATGTTCATATTGCATCATCTTGCATATTACAAGACTACTTGCAATAGTTTTAATAGAAAAATACTTACTGTCTCACACACACACAACACAGACAGTACAGTACAGTATATCACAGCATCGTTAGGGTTGTAACCGTCAGTCTGTCAGGCCGCATTTACCACACACACACACACACACACATGCACGCACGTGCACACTCACACACCGTGTTCCCATACTCCTATGAAATATGATCTGTGGCGAGAAACACATTCATATCTATAAATTCATTAAAGTGGGCAGACCGGGGGAAATGCCAAGTGTCTGCCGCACATTGGGTAGCACACACACGCGCACACACCCAGGCACAGACATTCACAGACATTCACACCTGCCCATACGAACACACACACACACTCATAAACGGCCGTGGTGACTGCGTTGCCCCCAGGCATCCATTTAGGGACAGATTGCCTGTCATGGAATACGTATGGCATATTCAAATAAGCCCTGCCTGCCGCCACACACTGCATATTATAGTGTAACCAGCCTGATAGCACAGCACTGCTGCTGTAGCCTTAAAACCTCCGAGGTTCAATTTTGGTGTTTGTTACAATAATAACAAAGAAGAAGGAGAATTATTATTATTATTATTATTTTAATTGAATTCTAAATCAATTATTAAAAGTGGGAGTGGCTACATGGCAGATTCAAACCCATAACATTTGAATTACTTGGTTAAACCTGCCGAGTCAACAGGACAGCCCAATTGGGGGAAAAAAAGTATAATTTCAATGAATGGAAGGAAAGTGGAAAATCAGCTGTTCATTAGTTCAGTTCAGTTGTTTTGATGCATGGCTCCCATTGCCCTTGAAAATATTTGAAACTTTTAAATTAAGAAATATTACACCTTCATTATTTTTTTGAATCTGGATGCGAGGCCTTGAATGTTCTTGTTCTTTTTAATACGCTTAACTTTTGTTCATTTTCTATTCTCTTTAATGTTCTATGTTGCACGAGCCTCAGCTCCTAGGTTCCTAGGTTTTGGAGATACAAGGTTTTTCTCCTATATTGACAGTAGGACCTCGCCTCTTCTCTCTTTTACACCAGATGGTAATTCACTGTTATTTTTATGTTCCTCTATCCATCTTTCCATCCCTCCATTTTTTTCTATCCCTCCATTCCTCTCTTGTACTTGTTTAATTTATTTATTTTCTCTCTCTGTGAAATTAAGTGTTTGGCCTTAGGTGAGTGATCCATCATATGTAGAGGGCCTGGCCCTAATGATGGCAGTTTTATACACTCACCCACCATTTCTCTCTCTCTTGCACACACACACACAGATGCAAACACAGGGGGTAAACACTTGTTCATGGAAGCCATATCGTGATTATTGCATTCATTCAGCCTATTTCTATCTCTCTCTCTCTCTCTCTCTCTCTTGCTCTCTCTCTCCAGGTCTTTCATGTGACCGCTGTGAGTTTGGTTATTGGAACCTGTCCCACCCAGACGGCTGTGTCCCATGTGACTGCGACCCCCTCGGTTCCCTGAGCCCGTTCTGTGAGCCCGAGGGGGGTCAGTGTGAGTGTAAGGCCGGGGTAGGAGGGCAGAGCTGCGACTCCTGTGGCAGGGGGTCGTATGGTTTACGGCTGGAGGGGTCTTGTGCCCCCTGCAACTGCTCAAACGAAGGAACCATAGCTGGGACAGATTGTGATCCTCACACGGGACAGTGTGTGTGTAAGGCAAGTGTAGGGATGTAAGTCTGTGTGTGGTTGGGTGTTCAATTATTTTTTCCACTTTCTTGGTCAGGCCAGTATCAAAAAATTTAAATAATCACTTTTTCATAAATGTAAGTAATTTATTGCTATAAAATGTATGATATTGATGGTTCAAAATATACAGCAGCAAAATGACTGAAAAATAATCCCTTATAAGTTAGAACCTGTTCATTGAGCCCTCTTAACCTGAACTGAACTGAAATTCAAGAGGGCGATAATTCATCCATCCATTCATCCATCTTGCCAATAAGAGAGAGACATTATAAGGAGTTATCCAGTGAGTGTTTACGGTAATTCTCGGTGCCTTTAAAAATCAGGCAGCTCAATCCGCCATACTCGGAAATTGCAAATGGTGCAAACAGAGATTGACTCAATGAAATTGCGGCCCTTTCAACAAAAGTCTGTATGATTCAAAGTAGCTGCCACCACATCCGCAACACACAACTCTCTGAATTGCGGGATCTCTGACTAACTCAGAGGCATTCAATCTGATTGGTCAGAAAAAAAATCACAACAAAGAGGAGAGTGGGCCAGTGGCAGAGCGGCGATACAAGAGAGGTTTTCTGGATGAGAGTAACAGTAAGACCAGAAACTTTTTTTTCTCAGGCACTGGCAAGATTGGCCAGTCGGGCTACTGACTAACCAATCAACTGGCCCAAGTCAACGCCTTACTGGGCCAATCCATCTTGCCGAACCCTGGTGCGGTTGTGGTGGTTGGGTTTACTTTGCTGGTAGTTTTGTTTTTTTTGTATGACGCTGCATGCGGAAATGTTGTTGATGCAACATTGATGCAATGTAAAATTGAAAGTGAAATAAATTCTCTTTTATCCTTTCTTTCTTCTTTACCTCCCCCCTTCTTTTTTCTGTTATTCCTCCCCCTTTTTCTCCCTCCTGTCCTGTAGGAACACGTAGATGGCCGCCGCTGTGACTCCTGTCGCCGTGGTTACCACAGCCTGGAGCATCGTAACTCTCTGGGCTGTCTGCCGTGTGTGTGTGATGTTACTGGCACTGTGCCCCCGGGTGTGTGTGATGCGTTGACAGGACAGTGCCCATGCCGAGATGGGGTGGAGGGGACACAGTGCACCCACTGTGCCCACAACTTCTACAATAAGACTTCAGACATCCAGGGTGAGGGTGTAGGGAGTTGAAGTCAACATCACATCTAGCATAGTTTTCATAGAGACTTTCTTATAGGATGAAAAAATATTAAGAATTTTCAAAAATGACCTATATGGTTTGATTGTTATTGAAGCAGAAGAGAAGAGAACAAAGACAAGTAGTATATAAGAACACAAATAGAATATACAAGCAATTAAAGAATCAGATTTGCATTGAAGCATAGTAGAAGTCTACTGAGCTGCTGCAGTGGCAGTTTGGTGGGAAAAGCCTGAATCTCTTTTGAGTTTTTTCTAATGCTACTGTTGTTTTGTGGCCTAGCAGAGGGCCGGTCCCCGGGTTGTGTACCATGTACCTGTGACCCCAGAGGAACAGTGGCGGGGACGATGTGTGACAGCACTACAGGGCAGTGTGTATGTGTCCCCACACGGCACGAACAAGACTGCAGTAGCTGCCGACCTGGTGAGTGTGTGTGTGTGTGTGTGTGTGTGTAATACTAAAACATAATGAAAATGAATGGATGACTCAAGTGAACAAGGGAGTGAGTGTGAATGAATGAATGGCTAAAAGATGATGAATGTGTAATCATTAAAGCCATGAAATACCCATTGCTCTAAAGAATGAAGAACAGTTGGCAATCCCACTGAACTTGTAGTGTGTGTGTGTGCCTGTGTGTGTCTGTGTGTGTCTGTGTGCGTGTGTGTGTCTGTGTGTGTCTGTGTGCGCGTGTGCCTTCTGCCAAATATCCAATCATTGATTGTCCAGTCCATGCCAGGCCTCAAAAACAGCACCTTAGAGGGGAAAGACTGCTTCTTTTCACTCATCTCACTTTGATTTTGTGTGTGCATGTGTGTGTGTGTGTATGTGGTCAGTCTCAGTGGACTAGAAGTAACAGATGCTCTATTGTGTCTGCAATGGAAATAGATCATTGGCATAGTCAAGTTTACTGTAACACACACACACACACACACTGATTATCCAGACACAGGGATGAATGGATGGATGGGGAAAAAAGATGGAGATGGCACAAGAGAAATAATCTCACAAATAACCTAAAATGAAATAAGGCCAAAATTCACTGCTATTATGAGGTAATGTAGATGAGTAATTTTACCAACACCTCTTGAGTGTTATTTTAATTTTTTAATTTTATTTATTTATTTATTTTATTTCCCACTATGTCATTTGTTTAAATTGTGTCTCATTTGTGTGTCATTCAAGTGGCTTAATGGAGTGTCTTATTTGTTTTCTTGAAAAATAAACTAAAAATGGATTCAAACCTTAAAACCTCCTAGACGCTTACTGCCTTCATGTCAAATTGGTATGCAAAATAAAGGAAAGTAAACACACCCTAATGCTTATTGGGAGGGACACAAAAGGCTGCCGTTTCTAGATCACACCTGTGAAATTAGTTAAGAAGTTAATTAATTAAGAAAACCTTCAACTGTGCAGTTTTGCAGATGAGGGACTCCATATATAAAAGATGACATATAGAATTCTGTTTTTGTAAAATAACAGTGTCTCTGTTATATTAATGAGATTGAAAGAGAGAAAGGAAAAGCAAGGGTCAAGGGGAGGAAGAAAGAAAGGCAGATGAACACCTACACAAATAGAGGGCTGGATAGACAAGCAACCAAATTCATAAGGTGTGGAGAAATGTTTGGATGTATGGCTGATGTAAGTTTGCTTTATTTCCTGTTTGTCTCTCTCCAGGCTTCTACCTCTCTGCAGAGGAGAGTGTGTGTGTCAGGTGTGACTGTCATCCCATCGGAGCATCGCGGCGTGGCTGTGAGAGCCAGACAGGACAGTGTGTGTGTGGCGACCCCTCTGTGGCAGGGCGACGCTGTGACCAGTGTCATGAGATGTACTACGGATTTAACCCTGGCCTGGGCAGGTAACACACACACACACACACACACACACACACACAAACACACAAACACACACAGAGAGACGAATGCTGTATCTGCCATTTGCACATCCTGTGAATCACTTTTCCATTAATTGCACCACCTGTACATATTTGTATACACACACACACACACACACACACACACACACACACACACACACACACACACAGATAGACAGTCTGCCCCCAACAGGGTATCATAGTAGATAGATGGTGCAAACTATTTGACTAGTGTGTGTGTGTGTGTGTGTGTGTGTGTGTGTGTGTGTGTGTGTGTGTGTGTGTGTGTGTGTGTGTGTGTGTGTGTGTGTGAGAGAGAGAGAGAGAGAGAGAGAGAGAGAGATGGCCTGCAGGTAGAGACATGAGTGGTAAAGGTCAAAGCAGCTCTTAACTCATGTAAGTCATATGTCTACCTGCCTGTCTGTAAACTGTCTTTAAATAGAGAGACTGCACCTGCTTGTGTGCGTGTGTGTGTGTGTGTGTGTGTGTGTGTGTGTGTGTGTGTGTGTGTGTGTGTGTGTGAGACCTGACCTTGGCTGATTGCTGCACTCTCCCGTGTTAAAACATTAAGGAGGAGTTCTGGCTGTGACTGAGATCTCTTCACACTAGGGAGGGAGGGAGAGAGAGAGAGAGAGAGAGGGATGGGGATGTTCTCGCATACGTAGAGAGTAAGAGACAAAAAGAGGGAGCAAAACTGGGGAGGAGGAGCAAAACTACAAAAAATATTGGAGGACAAGTGCAGGGGAGAGGTGGGGGGAGGAGGACAAACAGGTGGGAGGAGAAAAAATGAGGAGGAGGAGGGATAGGGGGTACGAGGAGAGAGACAGTTGGAGTAGAATGGAAAAGAGAGGAGGAGAGACTGAGAGAACGGTAGACTGACAAATTGTGAGTGAGTGAGCTTGAGATGGAAAGAGAGAGGGAGTGGTGGTTTGTGCAGTAAGACCTATAAAAGCCAAGCATCAACCAAACCCACGCCGGACAACACAGATTGATAACCTGCACCAGTGCATTAACACCTGTTTGTTTCGTACCTCTTTCTCTCTCCGTCGCTCCCTCTCCTCCTCTCTCACGTCTCCCTTTCTTCCCCTTGATTTTTTTTTTTCTTCTTCTTTTCTGTCTTTGTGCAGTAAGGATGAAAAATAAAGTCTTCATAGTGATTACGGCTGAATGCTTTCCCCGGGCCCCGAGTCTCTCCATAATAAAGATTTCTTCATCTAAATATTATCAACTCATTTATCCTCCTCCCTGGATCAATAGGCCTGCTGAGTTTGGCTTCTCTCTTTTTCTCCCACAAAACCTTTACACACACACATGCACGCGCACACACACACACACACACACACACCAAAACCGGTAAATACGTGCACATACACAAACATACATGAAGTCAGGCACTAACATGCAAGCCAACGCAACACATACATAATAGAGGCTGGGCTGGTTAAACCGACTCAAAAAGGTTATTGGAGATTTCCTTGGCTTGGGAATGTGCTTACACACACACACACACACACACACACACATACACGGACACACACATGCATGCACGGACACACACATGCATGCACGCTTACATTATCTCACAGTGCGCGATTCCAATTCACACTCACACTAACCAATGCATAATACATACACATGCACTTACACTTATATGCGTACACACACACACACACACACACACACACACACAAAATGACATATTACCCGTCTCCTTGGGCTTGTGTCGGGGAAATCAATTAACCTTAAGGTAGGGATTAGGTTTACTTTACCAGGAAATGGATTACTTTCTCTTTCCTTCTCGTTCTCTCTCCCTCACTCTCGTTCTCCCGGTCTCTCGTTCTCACCCAGAAAACCCTACCGTCTTTAAGGAATGCGTGTGTACATGTGAGTGTGTGTAAGACATGTTTTCTGTGTGTTTTTCCCTCACATGTTATGCATTTCTCTGTATGCATTTGAGCGTGCATGTGTGTTTGCATGTATGTGTCTAGGTGGAGCGCAGGGTCAGACACACTCACCATATATTCCTCTCATCACAAGGAAATGTGATGTTAATTCTGCTAATTCTGGAGGGATTATATATTGGCACACAAATGAGGGATTACAAATGTAACCTATTTAATACTTTGAAACACAATATGCATGTATGTTTATGTTAAACTGTTTGTGTTAAAGTCCTCGTACACACACACACACACACACACACACACACACTTATTTTGACAGATTACATACATTTTTTTATTATCCTCTTGTGTCAAATACTCCAAACCTCCCCAGGGATATGCTTTCTCTGTCACAAGTTCCATCCATTTCTTGTTAGTGTTTTCCTGTTTGTTTGTTTTTTAATTTTTGTGATCTGATCAGGTGCCTGTTATATATAGAAACAAATGTTTGGTACATGCGTTACACATATAGTACCCATGTGCTCACACACACACATATGAGCAGATTTCTTTGTGTGTGATTGATTAAATACATACCCTGGATGATGTAAATATAGCGCCAAAGTTAAAGTTGAGACAATATCCGTAGTCCGTATCTGCATCGTTTTGTGAATCAGGACATAGATATCGTTCTTTATTTTTTACTGTGCCACAATATCATATTGTGAAAATGTTCATTTAGGGTGACATTGAACTTGTTCACCTCCTGCATGTCACTATCCTTCAAATGCTTGCTGGGTACTGTCTGTAACATTATTTAGAGGGAGTTTATCAATATCCCATCACACCAAATACTCCACTCTCTCATGCACACACACACACACACACACACACACACACACACACACACACACACACACATATTTTGAGGCAGATGAAAAAGGAGAGAATGTGTGTGATATTGGTGTTTCCTTTCTCCTTGGGAATGCAGTGAAGGTCGAGTCACTGTGATAACCATTGTGTGTGTGTGTGTGTGTGCGTGTAAGTGTGCGTACGTGTGTGTGTGTGCGTTTGTGTGTATGAAGGCACCAGTTGACAGGACAAATTTGCAGCTCGTTAAGAGGCTGTGGCTTTTCACGCCACAATAAAGGAGGTGTAGGTGTCTGTGTGAGAGGAAGAGCCAGTGTGTGTGTGTGTGTGTGTGTGTGTGTGTGTGTGCGTAAGAAAGAAAGAGACGAGAAGAAGAGGGTGTGTGTGTGTGTGTGTAATAGGGTTTACTTAGTCTCACTCACTCTGCTAGAATGCTCGGTTCTATAGTGCAGTGTG
Source organism: Hoplostethus mediterraneus (assembly GCA_034670385.1). Taxonomy (NCBI): domain Eukaryota; kingdom Metazoa; phylum Chordata; class Actinopteri; order Trachichthyiformes; family Trachichthyidae; genus Hoplostethus; species Hoplostethus mediterraneus. The sequence continues at coordinate 15,121,221 of JAXDDW010000004.1, forward strand.
TATGTGAGTGTGAGCCAAACATCCTCCACCGACAAGTGGAGTATCTGTGTGTGTGTGTGTGTGTGTGTGTGTGTGTGTGTGTGTGTGTGTGTGTGTGTGTGAGGGTGTGAGGTGACTGGCCGGGCGATCACCCACTGCCCTGCCCCAGTGGGGGTAACACCACACTGGTGACCCAGACACACACACGCACGCACACGCGCACACACACACACACACACACACACACACACACACACACACACACACTTTGACAGCTCTAAGGGGGAACTGTGAATACAGTTCCTGTGAAGTTAGTGTAGCAGCTAGGGGATGGTGGGTGTGTGGGGTGATTAGTAGTGTGAGGGTCTCCCTCACAGTGTTAAGGTGAAGACCTAACACCTTTCAGACACACACGAACACACACACACACACACACACACAGACTCATTCTTTCTCTCTCAAAATGTGGTTTGGGAGGTTTACAACCATGTGGGAATAGGATGGATTGGCCAAAAAGATAAATCAAAGCAGTGATTTTAATTTTATTAATGTGACGACTGCTGTGGGACTCTTTCCTTCCTATTCTATATGATTCCACTCTATTCTGTTCACCCTGGGGTCGTAGGGTGGCCCTGTGGTTTTAGTGATTAGAGTGCTTAGTCCCGTCTCACAAAGCAAGTTCAGGGTATCTTTGCGATAGCTGGCTTCACAAAACCAAACAATTGTAAGCCGGATAACTGGTCTCACTCAGGTGGTTATCAGCTCACTCTGTCAACTCAGGATTTTCCAGTAAAAGTGACTTTCTTCCCACTTAAGCTAAACTCCCATTGGCTGTTGCCAGGATAACTCTCATATCGTTGGCTTGTGATATAAATCCTTCAACACCAATATTTCTTCATCCATTCTCACAGATGCCAGCCTTGTGCATGTGACCCAGTTGGCAGTGTCAATGGTTCATGCCACCCAGACTCAGGTGTGTGTTTGTGTAAGCTGTTGGTAACCGGAGACCAGTGTGATGTATGTCAACCTGGAGCAAGTCATTGGGACCCTGAGAACCACCTTGGCTGCAGCAAAGGTCTGGTTTACATGCATTCATACACACACACACACACACACACACACACATAGTCTGCAGTATACAGTATGTGGCCATATGAGGTTCATTTATTCTTTGTTGTCTAAATGTTTTTTCATCTGTATGTGTCTGTTTGTCCCTCCCTGGGTCTCTCTGTGCAGCCCCCTCTCAGCAACCCGTCCCAGTAGGTTTTGACATTCGTTTTTCATCCATCCTTCTCACCTGGAACCCGCCTGACGCTGCAAACACAAACAGACTCAACTACACACTCATCAGGGATGGACAGCCAGTACACAGCATCCAAAGTCGCTACCCATTCCGTAAGTAGAGACACACACACACGCACGCGCGCACACACACACACACACACACACACACACACACACACACACACACACACACAAACAGCTTTGTTCCTCACACAGATCTCTTTTTCAAATACACATGAAACAAAAATCGTTTCAAATGAAATGAAATTCTTATAGGATAAAAAAACCTCAATATTTTTGCTTGTGTTTTCCCTTCCACCCCTTCCCTCACACCTTTTTCCCTTCTACTTTTGTTTCACCTTCCTTCTTTCTCTCCCTTACTCCCTATCTCCACCCACGTTTTCTTCTTCTCATGCCCCCTCTCTCCCTAGGCTCTGAATCATTTGAAGACACCGATCTGTCTCCCTACACCAACTACTCTTACAGGCTCATAGCGGCCAGCGTGGCTGGCCAGACAGAGAGCGCACCAGTCACCTACCAGACTTTAGCTGCAGCACCCGAAGCGGACCAGCTCCATTTAAGCCTAGTAGGAAGACCACGTGCAACCAGCGCAAGTTTTAACTGGACCACACCACAGAACAGCACCGGCCCAGTGGAGAGGTAGGGAGGGAGAGAGGGGGAGGGAGGGTGTAAAGGTGGAGAATAGGAGGTGATGAAGCTCGATCAGACTCAGGGGCCTCAGGCAGCTATTATCCCAGGACTACAAACAGCAGACTTCAGTCAAGAGTGAGACAGAGAGATGGACGGCAGGTCAATGTGCAGGTTTAATTAACCAAACCCCCATGTGTGGGTCTCTCAAGTGAAAGACAATTTGCAGTGGTTCTGCCTACAATTATATATACAGTGCCTTGCAAAACTATTCAAACCTTGACTTTTTGCTGCGCTATTAAGTTTCAATTTCAAAACACATTTATTTGGGATTTCTATGCAAAGAGTTCTATGCAAAGCACTCTACTCTATCAAAGTGAAAACAAAATGACTGAAGTTGATGAGGAAGGATAAAATCCCTTTGCTTCGTGTGGGGTAAGTTGCCAAACTAGCAACAATTTGTTCAACCTTTAAGATAACCGTTTCTCAGATGTCATATTTAGATTGTATTTGGCAATTCTGAACATATATATATACAGTGACTAATGCTGACTACCTGAGAAGATCGTAATGATGAAGGTAAAAGTTTGTAATAGGAAAGAAATGGATAGGAACAGGTGATTGAGTCATCTTCTGACACAAGAGTAGTAAGATGTTAGATAATTCATGATGTAGCAGTATGTGCTGAAAATAGTAAAAATAGCTGACGATGGTGTGTGACCGATTCAGGACTAAAGCTTTGTGAGAGGCATAAATTAATACAGAACATGCTGAATTTTTAATCCATTCAAGGGAAAGACAGAGAGAGATTATGGACAGGTGAAATTGAGAGCTTCATTTGGGTTGAGTACAAGATAAAATAATGACAGTAGAAGCAAGCAAGGCAGGTATGGTTAGGAGGACAGGAGGGTGGAAAAAACATGACGGGAAGAAAGGAAGGATTGAAAGAGGTATAAAGAGTGGGTGGGGAGGAAATATGAAGAGTTTCTCCAAAAGGGACAGTAAGAGAAATCTTGAATCTTGTAGTATGGAAGTATGGAAGAAGTGATGGAAGTATGAATGTAGCTGGGTGTAGCAATGCTCGCTAGACAAAGGCAGGAGGGTTAACGGGCCAGCAGGCTGCTTTATTCACCCACAGCACAATAAATACCACCATGGTTTTGATGGACACTTCCTTCCTCCAAAACCATAGCAGCCTAGTGGTGAGGTAGGGAGGGAGGAACAAGGGATCAAGAGAGGAGTGGATTCAGGGATTATCAAGTATTCTTCTTGGTTGATGTCCCCCCCATCCCCCCTTGTCTCCCACAGGTTTGTGTTATCCTCCATAGAGTCATCTAGTGGAGCAGAGCCTGTTATCCACTACAGAGGTTTGTCTACAGAGGCAGTAGCCAGCGGTCTAAAGCCCTTCACCCTATACACCCTCACTCTGGAGGTAGGAGTGTTTTTAGTGCCTGCATCACTTTTCAAAATATAACCAAAACTTGGAGACATGTGCCACCACAGGACTTAATTGTCAATACCAAAATTTTGAGGAACCGTACCATTAAATTGAGTATAACAAGTTTTTGAAGATTGGCCCGTTCATAGACACCGAAATCATCCATGTGTCCCCAGTAGATGGTTTGCTGGTTGGTGATCGATGCTAACTCTTTAGCATACACTATGTTGAGTGATAGTGGGCAACTAGCGCTATCCAAAGTAAGAAGATTAACCTTTTAAGTAATAAAAAGTTGATAGTTGTTTTTAATGTATTGTACATGCAGTATATACATTAAATGTCACTAACTCATTATAGCAGATATAGCCACCGTTTGTTTTTGGAACTATTTTAGGTGAGCAACCATGTATTCATCTGCTGCACCCTGATTTTTAGCTGTACACAGTCTGCCACTGCCCACCACCTTCACTGTGAAGTCATGCGCCAAGTCTAGTTCAAAGTTCAAAACACTAGGTTATTTTTGTATCATATTTCATGTTAATTTTACCAATATAACCTGCCAGATGTACCAGCAAAACATCTAGCTTTAGAGATGCTTGTGGCGGGTTTGCCACAATACCGGGGTCCGTGACAGACAGAGACATAGGCAGTGGAGAGTTAAATGACCAGCAGGGCCGTTTTATTACACAGTCCACAATAAAGACCAGATCCTCCGTCCCTATTTGCTTCTCCCTCGGTCACAGTCACAGACACAGTCAGTCTCTCACCCCGACGCGCACACACAGGTTAAAAAGGCCCCAGCTGCAATCAGGCTCAACTGGCTGCAGCTGGTACCGAATCCAGGAAAGAAGCAGTCCACTAACCTCTCTCCTGGATCCAATTAAGCCTCCCCCCACCCTCCCTCCACAATGCTACAAGTTTTCAATCTCACCTTTGAGATAGTGATAGTCACCTATGATCACTCAACATAGCGTATGCAAAAGTGTGAGCGTCAACATGGAGGACTGGAGCAAATGATCTAGAGGGACACATGGATTATTTCAGTGTCTATGTTCTCATCACTTAACGGGCAAGTTGACCAAATTACAGCTGGACTAGCACATGTCATTTAGTACTACGCTTGACCCATTAAACTGCACAAGCTGGAGCATTTAAGACACATAAAATGATAAAATCCTAACCGTCTCTACAGGCTTGTTCTGCTGGGGGGTGCACCTCTACCCTTCCCCTGTCCGTCCTGACGGCCGCCGCCCCCCCCCCAGGACCAACCCCCACCCAGCATCAAAGCTACAGGACCACATACGCTACATGCTACATGGGAGCCTCCCAGCCAGCCAAATGGTAGGACCTCACACATTTACGCATACTGGACACTTCATGTAACATGGAAGGGCTCATACAAACAAACACACACCACCTATGCGCAAATACGAATGCACATATGTACATTATGTTATTACAATTACAAAAAAAAATACATTACATTACAAATACATCACAATTATTTATGTCTATCTCAGTACAAGAAATACAAGGACACAAACAAAAGTGACACTGACTCTCACACACACACACACATACACTCACACATGCACGCACGCGCACACACACACACATACACACATGCGCGCGCACACACACAACACCTTAACATAAAATTAAGCAGTGGCATCGCTTTTAGACTAGTGTCACTCAAGAAGTACAAGAATACACCTCCTTACCTCACTAAATACACACACACACACACACACACACACACACACACACACACACACACACTCTGACACAAACTGAAACTGCCTTTGGTAAATCCAGAGAGCTTTGTAATGGCTCCAAGGCTCAGTGTCATACTAAACCCTGTAACCTGGGTTTCTCTCTATGTTTCTGACTCTCTCTTTCTCTCTCTCTCTCTCTCTCTCTCTCCCTCTGATAATCTGTTTCCCTCTCAGTGTCATACTACTAAGCCCTGTTACATGGATTTCTCCCAGTCTCTTTCTTTCATTGACTCTTTTTCTCATCATTTCATTAAAGAGTTTTTCCGACTGTTTTGATATTGGTCTCGACTGGTCTTGACTACAGTCTCAGTCTTGACCTCCACCGCCCTTTGATCTGGGTCTGTTCACAGACTCGACCAGCCCAGTCATTATTTGTCTTGAGTTCAGTTGAGATAGTCTCACTACATCCTCTTCATTACAGCTACTTCAGAAGACTGCTCAAGAATTTGTTTTCTGACATGTTGGAGCCTTTTATAGCTTGTTCTTTTACCCGAGGACATTTTTGTTTTCATCCACTTGTATAATATACTCATTTATCTGCGCTCTATCCCCACTAGATCATTAATAAGTTGAAATGAAATCCTTCCTTTTCACTCGATACTGCTATTGTGTTTCAGTAACTCGTCATTTGACATTATAATCATTTTATCATATGATTGGGTTTCACTTCAAAGGCAGCTATTACTGTCTTTGTGCTGTACAGGGGGGTCAGAGGGGTGAATGAGAGAGGCAAATGAGAAAGTAAGTGAGCGAGAGAAGGGTACAGCGGTATGAGAGAAAGGACCCCACATGAGATGAGATCCGAGTCCTTTGGCTGTGGTCCTTCTTAATTTTAAGACAGAAATGAATGAGACTGGAAAAGATCCATTCAGCACTAGTGTCGCCCCCAACACCAGTTACGGTGTCTCATGGTGAACTTGCCATATGTCTTGTTTGAGCTCTCATTATGAAATATTGTCAAAAGACCTACAAACTTATAGGTGTCCTAGACATTAAGACTTTTCTCTCTCAGGTAATGTAGATTTCATTAATTGGGCCAAAGAGGGCCTAGCATCATTAGTGATGAACAGCTTAACTCCAGGCTTGTTTTTGTTGATTTGAAAGCAAACTTAGAAAGTGATTCGGCAGGATGATACAGGGCAGTTTAGCCATTTCCAAATCATCCTAATGTTACTACAGTTGGAGGATGGGGGTACAGTACTTGAAGGGAGACACAAGGAGGTAGACAGGGATGAGAGAGGAATAAGACAGACAGGGAGGGGAAGAGTTGATGAGAGAAATGAGAGAAGTGGGTATAATGGAGAGGAAAGAATAAAGAGAGCGAAGGGGGAAGAGAGAAATTGGAGTGAGAAAGGGGGGACTTTCAACAAAGGTTCCACTTTTAGCCTTTATATATTATTTTAATACTTATAACAACATTTGGACATTCATCTATTCCATAGCGGGTCTTTAAGTCTCCTATTGTGTTTTGGTTCCGCTCTGTCCTCATTCAACCCAGCTCTGTCACTTTCCTATTAACAAGTGGAATAGAGCATGTGAGATTAGGACAATAGCCTGGTTTCCACTGGAGAGCTAAACAGGACTAGCCAGGACTTAGTCATTATCAGCCTGTTTTCCACGACAGGGTCAAACGGGGCTAGCCATGGCTTACTCATTATCTGTGCCGTTCGATTTTGCTCAAAGCAACATCGCTGTTTTGTATAAATGTACAAATTTTAGCATCCTGTTGCCAACAGAGATGAGCCTAAAGCAGGGCTGCAGAGTTGGCCCTGGGACACTCATTCCCTCATACAGAGAGTTCAGTTCAGTTCAGTGTTTTCCTAACACTTTCTGTATTTCCCTTTTAAGTTTTCTGAAACATCGTTGGTTGGGAGTAATTTGTGGTTAAGTGGTTTCACATCTGTCGCAGTTTTGCATTCTAGTGTAGATACTCAAACTGTTCTTATTTGACTTTTTTTTTTTAGCATTTTTGCTTTTATTTGACAGTCAGTAGAGAGAGACAGGAAAGATCAGGTGAGAGAGGAGGGATGACATAGGTCCGGATTCGAACCCAGGACGTCACGGTTATGTGGTATGCGCCTTAGAGCACTCAGCCACCAGGACCCCCCTTATTTAATTGTTTTATGCTGCATCTATACCCCTCTAGTGTAGAGCTGCTGAAATTGCTAAGTAAGATTCTTAGTAGGTCCTTGGTGAACCTGGCATTGTGGCGACTGCAAGTTGCGTAATGCCACTTCATACTAAAGTGGCAGCTCCAGGTTATATAGGGTTATAAAAGTGAAAGTAGTTATGACAGCACCCCCACCACAATTGTCACAACCTACTCACAGTTTCAACTGTTCAACAATCGAGGGCGGTGCTATGAGTGATGGGAGTTGCAAGACATTTCGTTCTCAAGCCAAAAGCAAATGCAAAAGCAGTATTATTTTTACAGTAGTTTTCATTGTGATGTATTACCGCTTCATTATTCATGTTTGACTTTCATCTCAATCCAGTTATTTTACTTCCTGTACAGGAGTCATCACACGATACGAAGTCTTTCTGCGCGGACCAATAGAATCACAGAACCTCACAAGTCCTGCTCCTGAAAAGAGGGTGTTCCTGAGCTCTGGTTGGCTAGATCCAAGTGCCTTTCCAGAACCACAGGGAACCAATGGGAGCATTGTCCCACCCCCCGAGAGCAGTGCCATGGTAACTGGTCTGCAGGCATTTTCAACCTATCAGATGAGAGTCGTGAGTATCAACATGGCAGGCAGTGTGACGTCGGAGTGGACCACCGCACGCACCATGGAGGGAGGTTTGTACAAATATGATCATGGTTAAACTTTCTTTTATACAACTTTCGTCATTTAGTCACATAGATCATATATCTAGTAGTATGTAGTATCTAGTATGTTAAATGTATTAAATGTTCATATTTATTAAGAGTTTTCAGTCTATGTGTAGCTGAAGACATTAAGGGAGTGTTGAACAGACAGGGATAAGGTGTAGCTGAATAAGAAAATCTATTTTTTTCCATATCGCTTTATGATTGTATAGGCCTTATTTGGAAGTGGTCAGGCTCTTCCAATCCTAATACACATACAGATGGGGAGAGAAAGAAAGATAGACAGGTAGATGGATAAAAAATAAAGCACAGAATTTTAGACATTTGCAGTTTGGGCACACAGCAATGTGGCCTCACACCGTCAAATCTTTCTGATCAAATCCCACAAATTGGACTGAAAATCTCACGTGTAACCAGGGTTTATGTAAAAGTTGTCCTCCAGGCCTATTGCCCTAGTGGATGGTTTACCATAGTAAACTAAGCTGGCCTGTATATTGTATTGTTTTCATACATACAACATACTAATATATTTGCTCAGATTTTGGCCCAGGACTATAAACTAAACAAGTAAATGATTAAACCAAAAATACAACAAAAATATAAATTGATAGGAAGGATGGAAAAAGAGTAGAGAAAGGAAGCAGGGAAGGAGGGAGGAAATGAGGAAGTGTGTGTGGGGGAGGGATAACTCATTAAGGTATTTGAATTCCAAAGAGATGATATGGCTCATTAGGACTAAATGATTGCCTCCAACATCACTCTAAGCTATGTGTCTGGATAACAAGCATATGATACCATATTAAACTTTGTGTGGGTGTGGGTGTTTGTG
>JAXDDW010000004.1:15135000-15167500 GCA_034670385.1 Hoplostethus mediterraneus
AGAGCATAAAGTGAGTGGCTAATCAGGGGCTGATGGTGATGTTTTATGTATCCTACATCCATAAAGGCTTGTTCTACAAGACATACACACACACAGACACACCACATACACATACTCACACTGTAACACCACTCAACAGAACAGGAACTTTATTGATTTACGCATAATTGGCCTGAGGCCCTTCTTGAGGAGAGAAATATGCATGGCAAGGGATCGTCATGTCAATAAGTGGCGCATGTGTGTGGTGTAACTGTACGCTAAGAGCCTGTTAAGACATGTCAGTTGCTGTAAAAACAGAAAACACACACACACACACGTATACACAATTGCTTCCCTGGGAGCTGGCCCGTGGTTTCGCTGCTTCATTACGATGGCAGCAGCAAAATTAACCTTTCTAGTGGACTGTTAACCTTGCGTGTGTGTGTGTGTGTGTGTGTGTGTGTGTGTGTGTGTGCGCGCGCACGTGAATAGGCAAGTGGCTTTCGTCAAACTAAATGTGTCACAGTGTTAAATACATTATAGTGAATAAACAAGGAGACATGAAAAAATTATACACACACAAACACACTCAGATGACAGTATATTAGCATCCCCACCTATCAAAAAATTCTACTGACATCACACACACACACACACACACACACACACACACACACACACACACACACACACACACACACACACACACACACACACACACACAGGGCTCTATGGTTGGACAAATTAAATCCGGACTGCAGAAAGTACCACAACCACAGGGTGCAAGGGATGGTCTGGCACTGCTTGACAGTGTTTGAGGAAGCCACTCTAGTACTAATGCTGGATGGCTGCAGGATGGGGGACCTCGATGGGGAACATCTATCACTGTACACAGGATTAAGAGGCATCTGTCCTACAGACTGTCACACAGTAGTACCCTCTACTTTAAAAGACATTCAATGCCACACCCACTTCGCTACTCACTGATTATAAAAGTCACACTTTTACAGTTTCATCTACCTCCATACCTCACCGTCTATCCTAAATGCACACAGACACACACATAGACACACACACACACACACACACACACACACACACACACACACACACATACACACATACACAGGCTGAACTAAAAAGATAAACATATTTTCTAATACTTCATACATCAAAGGAGTTTTAAATGAGATGTGTGTGTGTGTGTGTGTGTGTTTGTGTGTGTGTGTGGCACAGAGAATGTTCTAAATGGCACCATAGCTCCATTTCAATTGACTGGCGAGCTATCGATTGGCTGTAATTTATGGTTTGATGTACCAAGATGAGCCGCCCAAGACAAGCTGTCCACTCCCCGTTTAAGAGCTCTATTAGGACTCACACTAAAGATAGCCTTTGCGCGCGCGCGTGTGTGTGTGTGTGTGTGTCAGTGAGAGCTAATTTACTCCTACCACAGACCATTTAGACCATTACTGAACACACACACACACACACACACACACACACACACACACACACACACAGATGGGATGACACTTAATGCACACATCCTGCCCATCCCTACACCACTCCATCACTCGCTATGTTTCTCTCTCCATCCTTGCATATCTCCTCTCACCATCTCAGTTGATCTCCTGTTGATTTATTTATTAAATGTTTTAAGGCTGCAGCTCCAGTAGCTCCAGTGCAAGAATTTAATATCTAAATTAAATTGACCCTATTTAAAGTGAAAGTGAGACTTTTGTCCGGTTAGACACAAATGATAATCTAAAGACCTGGTTCATACAGCAAAAAAACAAAACAAAACAAAAATCACAAGATTAGAATCAGTATCAAGATTGTAAAGCTATTTTTAAAAGTTTGTATTCAGACTGGTTTGGGATCTAAAGGTAGGCTTAACAAAACATTGTGGATTAGTAGGTAAGCAGCCTAAAACTGATCGGATCACCACACAACAGCCCACAAGAGAAAACTGTTATGAAAATGTGTTTGGCGACTCTATAAGTCTGCATTCCTTCTCTCACTTTCTCCTCCTGTCACTCCTCCCAGCTCCATCAGGGTTGTCCCCACCTAGACTACATCCAGTGAATGCGTCCACCATAGACATTGACTGGGACCCGCCAGCCCAGCTCAATGGACCACACCCACTCTACCAGGTCTGTGTGTGTGTGAGTCTGTCAGTCAGCATGTTTTGTATTCCTGTGTATTCCTGTGTATTTCTGTATTTGCAACAAATGTGCACGTGTGACATTGTGAATTTTGAACAAAAACTGGTTGTTAAAATATTCTGGTTTTGTTAGCTCTACAATTTGATTCCAAAATTCGAAAAATGTGATAATAGTTTACTATGTGGTGTTTACAGTGTCCTCTTGTCCATTGTGTGTTCTGTGTTGAATCAGTCCCTAATGACATATTCCTTTTACATCTACTTGGCGAGATAATGCTGATTCTGTCTGATTCAGTTGTTTGTACAAAGGAGAGTGGTGTGTCTTGTCTCAGAGTTTTCTAGATTGTAGAGCTGACCAGTCTTCTCTATCCTCCTTTCAATGTTTTTGTGATAGCACAACCTGATTGTTGATGTTGTGTCAATATTGATGAAAATATATTTTATTATTATTGGTGCTTTTATGGTCTCTGTAATTATTCATTTTTCCAGGTGGAGCGAACAGACGTGTCTCTCTCTGACTCACGAGACCCTGTCATCAGGGGGACCAGGTTCCCAGGCAGCAGTTACTACCGGTTTCCAAATGACACCCTTCCTGTTAACACTGACTTTACAGGTGAGCAGCGTGTCTGAATGCATATGAATGTCTGTTTGTGTGTATGTGTGAAAGTGTATGTCTGTCAGCATTTTGTCATGTATGTGCATGTCTGTGTGTGTGTGTGTGTACTGTGTGTGTGATAGAGAGAGAAAAAGAGAGAGACAGACAGACAGACAGACAGAAGAGAGAGAGTGTGCATACCTCTATGCACCTGTGTTTGTGGGTGTGTATGCCTGTATGTACATGTAAATATACATGCACTTTTCTGTATGAATGCATGTTGTTCAGCCTCAACTCCAGTGTCTCCCAGTCTCACTGTCTTCCAATGACTTCCCCAGTCATTCTAAAGGACAATTATCTTTCTGTTTACCAGCATCATTAGAGAGCTGAGCTCCACAGCCAAACATGTTCTGCTTCATCTGAGAACATCACCCAGTCTGACGCTCATAATTAATGACTGCTGATACTAATCAGTAGGATTTGAGCTCACAAAGCTCTTCAATGCAACTTCAGCTACCTTTGTCACTGTCCTGCAGAAACCTTGTATCACCAATAATGTCTTTCTATGTGACGAAATTATCCTGGAGCATTAATAATGGAATAAAATGCCACAAATGCATTGGTATAAATGGGCAAATCAATCAGTTTTTCACAATTCCTGAAAAATTCTTAACTTACAGTACACACCATGTCACTGTCCAAATACTATTTTGATTTCAGAAGGTTGGTATTCTATTTTTTAGTACAAATCACAAAATGCATTACCCTTGTTAGTTGTAGGTCTTAAGGAAAAACAATTAGTTGTAATTAAAGGGGAATTCCGGTATTTTCAAACCTGGGCTCTATTTGTACAAATTTGTCATTTATACCACAAAATAGGTACAAAAAGTTTTGGAATTGCTCCGGTATATCGCCTCAGTCGGCAGTCGCAAAACGGACTGCTATGGCTGCAACGTAATCAACAGGGGCAAGTGCGCCGATCAAAGTACGTCCATTTAAAAGTACTTGTTTTTGCCACTGACAGGCTCAGATTGTTAAGGCCTTGTCTTGTCTTAAGGCCTGACCACTTCCTGTGCTTTTTTGGGTCTGACCACAATCAGTTTGCTCCAGTGAAGGATGGAAACCAAGAACTTCAAAAGACACCTTAAAAAATAAAGCAGGTACATCACCCCAACATCCAAAAATGTAATTATCTAAATCAAAAATAATAACCTGAAGCATCCATTAGTTAGAACAAATATATGTAAAAACATGGGTTTTGCGACCTTCATTAGAGGTGAAACCAAACAAACAAACAAAAAAATATGTATGTATTAGTTTTCATTTTCAGAATCACATTCTTTAATTACCTTTTCTTGTCATGGAAAGATCTTTATCAGAACAGAAAGCCCTTTACTATTGCCACTATCACATTGAGAGAGTATTAACTTAACACTTGAGAGTATTAACTCTCATGTGTTCTCCTCTTCTCTACTCTCTATTCTCCGCAAAAGGTAATAGATAATGGATACATGTTATATAACACTGATCTCATGGAGCTGAATGGTCTGAATGTGTGTGACTATGTGATCGTATAGCAGGGTGAGAAAGAGCATGCATATTCAGCAATCCCTCTCTGGATAAAGGTAGAACAAATCTTTTTGATAACGATACTGAATCTCTTGTCTCCGGTTCCTCCTCTACAAACTTACTTCCATTAATGGTAATGGATCTCTCTGAACACTGTTTTTATCTCACCGATGGAAAAATACAAAGATCTTTTTAAATGTTAAGAAATCCCAACAAATATGTGATGTTTTTTGTAATGATGATGAGACAGTATCTTACATCTTGTTCCTCCTCTCTACACTTGGTTCTGGGTAATGGGTCACTCTGAACACTGTTTTTATCCCAATAAACAGATTTTTGATAGAGTCTCACCTCTATGGTCCTCCTTCATAAAGGGCAATGGATCTCTCTGAATATTGTGTTTTATCCCCTCTAAATAGATGATTTTCTACACAGAGAACATCTTGTTTCTCCTCCATTCTCCCCCTTCATAAAGGGTAATGGATCAGACAATCACTTTCAGACCGGATCTATTCTGGACCATCAATGTGTCGGCAGTCCTCAAACCATCGCCCTTTTACAACCGTCAATACTAATAGCATCATCTACAGACAATTATTCCCATCGAAGCACACGGAACAGCGAACAAATCAAAGCCAAATCGGATTATGAATGTAATGCAGTGTAATGCCCCCCCCGAGAGCCAATTGATCACAGAGGAGAGACTCGTCAATCGCTCATGTCTTACAGAAACCTTGTAACTCCAACAACGGCATTTTCAATGTTTTTTAATATGAATTGAAGCTTTGCGTGGTCCTTAATAGTTTGAGCAAGTTTCATGACAGTAAGTCCAGTATAATTGTAGATTATTTTCAAAAACATGTCTTTCTGGAAATAAGACTTTCTTTTGAGTCCTGTAAAGCTGACTTTTTGGAGATATGAGGTTTTCCTCCAATGGCAGCATCAGCGCTTCAGAAGATCAAGACGGGCTTTCTGTAGGAAACAGCAGATCATCATTTTTCTCTGTCAACATAATGCACCATTCTGGGAATATTAATAATTTCCTGTTTTCCATAAATGGTTCATTTGATGTTCTTTCTGCTAGCTTCCTTGTTTCCTAAACATGTGAATTAAGGGCACTTGTCTTTGAGCAGGATCAATATTTTAGGTTTTTACCATGTAAAATCAATGGTCTGTTATGAATAACCTGAATGGCATAAATTCATGATATTAGCTCATTCACCTGTAATTTTAAGGGCCCCCTTAGTTTAGCTCAAAATAGGTTATTTTTCCATGTACAGGCATTGATGTTGATGACTCTGTTCACTTGTGGGTTCCGGGCACTGGAGGTCAATATTTCCCACTCCCCAATATTTTGAATGGAAATAGGATTAGAACCATATGCAATCAATGTGATATGAATACTCCGTAAGTGCTTGTTTCCATAAATACATGTTGGCCCATTCATCTCCTCAGTGAGGCTTCTGTAGCTACAGGCCTAAGATGGGACTCCTTGTTCACCTTTGAATTGTATTTGCATCTATTACTTGTAAATCACTGTTTTAATATGGATTCTGTTCCAAAACTACACGACATGAGCCCTCTCACCTCATTTGTAATGCTTCAGTATTTGGGCCTGAAATGGGTTCATTGGAATGAGGATGATGGCCTGCTCATATTCGTACTAATCCAGATGTATTTTCTTCAGTCCAAAGTAAATGAAGAGAGATGAAACATCACAAACGCAGGCGAAAAAAAGAAAAAGAAAAAAGTAGAAAAAAATGAAAGGCGGAAACAAAAAAGACTTGGATAATTTCCAGAGCCTGTCTACTACAGTACATTGCTACAGCACCACAGCAGCAACTGAGCAGGAAAGAGGGAAATGTTAAATGATACAAATTATTTTTCCTTAATTAATTTGATTGATTGCTAGGCATTGACGTTGAGAGGAGAGGGGGAGAAGTGTGTGAAGAGAAAGTTTGCGCAGACATCATTAGTTTTTCCCCATTTAAAGATTAATCAGAAGAGGCTGGGCTCTTTAATTCTGTCATTTGTATATTTAATGGGCTGCTGCAGAATCTATGGGTGTAATTAGCTAGCTGCCGCGCTCTCATTAATACGCCAGGCTCTGATTAATGCCAGCAGAGAGCTAACATGACTGGAGTTATTCAGGTTATGTTGTGTAGATGATTACACACAACCTCCACTGTTTACTGAGACAGAGAGAAGAGAAGCAATACAATAACATATGAAACAATACTACCTGATAAACCTTAAAACTGTAAATGGTTAAATAATGATACTTTTTCATGTTTTATTGTGGAGAGGATTACACACAATATCCACTGTTTGCTTAGGAAGAGACACATGGGAAGCAATACAGCATATGAACAATAAACCCAATTTAAAACAATAGTAAATCATTTGTAATGAATGAAAGACTCTATTGAAACAATAGAGTCCACTTAACACAATGCTCATGATAATAAGAGTCCACTTACTGTAGAGTAGATTCCATCACTGGTTGTGTACCGAGATGATGGCAGACAGCCCCCACTGTTAACCTGCTTTCAGAAACAATCTAATATACTCAATCTGGCTGATGTTTTATGAAAAACTTGTATCAGAATGTTTAGCATTTTATCAGTAAAGAACAGCCGTATTGACAGTTACAGAAAACTTTCCAGGTTTTGGTCACAGCAATTGAAGCAATATAGGTCACTTTTATTGATAGAAGACATTTTCCAAGACATACAGAAGTGTTCTTTATACACACTTGCTTTCATTTTGGACAATATTAGAATTGTTTTGCAATTTTCTGCAAAGGCAAAATAATTCCATTCTATTAGACTTAAAAAATAATAGTTCAAAACAATGTTTAGTTAAAATAAATTTTCCATTTTTACGATATGAGAATCAGATTTGATCAACTATTTAGCATCAAACACTGATAGTACTAGAGGAGTGGAGGCCTGTTTTGGAATATGTCCAGATGTTTGTGTACACGCTTGATCATGTGTGTCTGTGGGGCTATGTGTGCACTTTCTTGTGCATGAGTGCATGCTGGTGTTTGTGTGTGTGTGTGTGTGCACGCACGTCATGCCACTGTGTGTCCAAGTGTGTGCGTTGATGGCTCTGAAGTGGTTGTCAGTATGAAGTGACACAAGTCCCCAGGGGAAAGCTGAAGGATGTAATGCTGAGCACAAGTAGTCCCACTTAGACACTGTACATTTGGACCAAACACCTTGGCTTAGCAGGTGTTGACAATCTCTCTCACTTGCTTTCTATCACACACACACACACACACACACACACACACTCACCCACTCACTCACACAAACACACACATTCTATCACACACAGCATAGCATTTGATAGTTGTCCTGTGTTATATTACATGGCTCAACTCTAACACCAAAGGACTGTACCTGATTTTGTACCTGTTGCACACACACACATGCATACATACACTTAATATATATACATATACGCACACAAACAAAGCTCACAATCACAGTGACCTAGATCCTATTGTAGATTTACGGACTTTCTATCGAGGTCAAAAGCACAATTTCAAGTTTCGTTAATACCAATATCAATGTTTGGCCACTGTGGGACCAAGATTGGACCTCAAATTCTTTGGCTGGCACCAGCTGAACAGTGTAAATTTGAAGACCAAAGAATATAAAGAAATCATGATGTGTGGAATACAAAATAATGCTCACAGGCCAGCAGACTGACTTGTTTACTTCCACAAATCTTGACTCCACCTCATAACATTCAGCCTATGGAAAAAGTACCAAAAAAACAGTGTTTTACTTACAGTAGCGTACATGGCAATCACCTTCAAACCTTCAAAATATTAAAGCGGCAGCTATAGAAATATATTTACAGCATTATATTCATGACTTATAGATTTAATTATATTCTCCCAAAGTGGGGTAAATAATCAAGCATAATGCACTGTAGCAAAGTTCAGGATATTGCAGAACTGTTGCTTTATTGTTTCTTTTACCGAGACATGATGTGTCATCAATAACCATTTAATGTGACTTTGGTCATTGCACTCAGTTGTTTTGTATTGTATGACATGTCTATGAAGTTGTGTGCTGATGATGCTGGAACAACATGGATGCTGATGGTGCTCCTCCAAGGTCAGATGTAAATGTCCCTTGGGCCTGTCCCCCGTGTTTAATATGTTCCTCCCTTGTCCACTGTAGAGAGATGAGCATGGTTGCATGTTATCTACAATCTGGTTCTCTATGGATATCCAGGGTTCTTACGGTCATGGAAAACCTGGAAAAATAATGTAATTTCTTAAATTGTGTTTTCCAGGTCTGGAAAGGTTTTGAAAATGTCAATTACTTTTTTTTTTTTTAAAACAGTGGATTGTTTAATGTCAAGCTTGGCTGCATGTTAATCCACTTCCCTTTGTGGAATAAAAAAACCAAATCAGAAGTTTCATAATAGTGTTGATTGATAGTCAGAAATGAGACCTGGGACATTCAGATCAGCTGTTCAGCGTAAAATATGTGACATTTGCAGCATTGGCTCTGACAAATATTGGAAATTGTGCTATATGCCCTGGAATAGTCTTGAAAAAGTCGTGGAATTTGATTAGCAAAAGGATGTAAGAAGCCTGGATATCAGCACTGTTCACACGAGAGTTGGAATAGTGAGAGAGGAAGGGGCCCTTAGAGAGAGGGGCAGAGAAAGAGTAAATCAGAGATGGAGAGAGTAAGAGAGAGGGAAATTAGAGAGGGAGGACAGGAGAAGAGATCTAGAGAGAGGAGAGACAGAGGAGGAGAAAAGGAGAACGAAAAGGTCAGGAAAAGAAGAGGAAGGTTAAAAGCAGAGGGAAGAAAGAAAGGAAGGAATGTGAGATCAGGAGAGTATGACAGAGAGCGAGAAGGTTAAAGGGGGATAATGTAATGTCAGATATCTGTCATGACTTCACTCGTCTCTGTGGTGACAAGGTCATGAATGTAAATGACACATGACTGCTGCATGTACAGAATGCATGTCTGATGTGGAGAACGTCTTTGTCTGTTTTCTTCTCAACTCCACACTGCCACCAAGCTTACATTCATTTACAGGTAGACTGATTGGTTTGGACGAAGGATCAGGCTTAAAGTATTGCTTTTATGCACTGGTAATCAGTGGCTATCTGCACTGTAGAGATGGTGAAATCTTAAGGAGATACATTTCCATTCGTTCGAGATCCAAGGGGCCTCTCATCCTCTCATTGTTGCCAGGAAAAATGCAACGATTTTCTCCACCGTCCTTTTTCACACAACTAGTCTAGCACATGATTAATAATGTGTACTTTAGCTTCTAAATCACATGTATTATGGACTGAAATGGAAATGGCAAACCCTCTGCTAGTTTGTGAGCTACAATTATTAGCAAATTATTTGTAATTGTCTCCTTTTTATCCATATCAGCCTTGAGAAAACCATAATCGTTTGACCTCTACTTTCTGCACACAAATCTAAAAAAGGGTTTTAGCCAGCAGAGCATTTTAGCAACCACACACTTTGTGATTTGCCCCTGAGTGCCCCTGTGTGTAGTTGCCCACACTGTATTTGTCCTGCATTTGTACTGCAGGATTTTCCAAATACTTCCTCTTAGGAGGAGAGGAAAAGTGCAGCGGCAGTTCAGCAGGTATTTTAAAATGGGACTCCTGTTGCATTTTGGTAGCTAAGGCATATACCATGTACTTGAGATATAATGCATTTGAATCTGACCTAATAACCCGTCTCAGCCCGTCTGGCTCATTTCTCTCCACTCTGTTCCATCTAATAAAGCAGAAATGCCTGTAAAAAAGAAAGTGAGACCTCTGCGATGGCTGCATCTGTATTCAGCTTGAGTTGTTTCCATGCACCTTTCCGTGTTAAGTGAATTCACCCAGGCTAATTATTTTGCTAACACTGGCTTCGGATGAAGCCCGGCCTGCCTCCATTCAACTCCTCAGATCTCCTCAGATCCCACACTTCTGTTCCCTACAGAGACAGACAGCTGAGGAAACACACACACACACACACACACACACACACACACACACACACATACATATACACACACAAAACCACATGCTCCATGTCACTATGTGGATCTAGTAGTGGATTAAGATCCAATCTCTGATCCAAAGTAACATGGCAGGGCAGCACGCTGGATGAATTCTCAGCTCTGTGTGTTTGTGTGTGTGTGTTAGGTTAGAGGAAGCTCTACTGATCTCAGAAGTCACTACTTTCCCACATTAAAGCTTTGATTCGTAATATGTAACAATAAACCCCTCCACTTTGAGACAATGGAGAGGGGCAAGATTGCCAACAACAGGGATAAGAGTTGATAATTCAGGTTAAGCCACTGCAAATGAGAGATGTGAGGAGCAAAGGTTTTATAAAAAATGATTGTCATTTAGTGGACCTAAAGAAGATATGGTACCATTTTACTATTGGGAGAAATAGTGGAGACCCAGCGGTATTAGAATAGGAGTTGCACATGGTCCAACTGTCCTGCTGTTGCCCAAAAATGTAATTTATATGCCTCATTACTCTTATGTTCTTCAAAAAACAGTCAGTATATATATTGTATTTCCTAGAGTAGGGTTTTAACTGAGAGAGAGAACTGTGATACGTTTAACCTCTGAATGTGAATGAGTAGAACGTCCCCTTGTGAGTTGTTTAGGGAGTCTTCATGTGGATAGCCAAAAACCTTCATATAAAACAGTGATTTAACTTGAAAATGCACGAGAGCAATCTGCTGGAGGCCACGCTTAATGTTTCCCCTAAAGAATCTTACCACTAGTCTGTGGGCTTAGAGTGAAACTTGGGTGAGCTTAGAGGAGCTTACTTAAACTATGGGTTGGGATCCAAAATGGACCAGGGGTCCAGGGGTGGGGGGGGGGTATTAATGATGAATTTAATTATTAATAAAACCATATAATTATGTTTTTTGTAATAATATGGGTCCCAGGGAGACCATAAATTCAACCTCTGCTGAATTATTTTTTTTTAAATACTAATACCTAATACTAAGTCTTCTGAAGCCCATGTTTTCCCTAAAGCATCTCAGAGCTAAGATCATCCTAGACTTATAGTGGAAATGAAGTGAGCTGAGAGCTATGGTGCTGTTGGGAAACAAGCAACCTGATGGGGATGTAAGAAGGGATATGCACACACACACACACACACACACACATACATTCTTTCTCTCTATCTCACCAACACACACACGTGGTTGTAGACTTCAAAGGCCTCCAGTTGATTGAGGGGAACACTAGGTCTGACATGACAGCTCTGTGAAGAGGGTTTAGTTAGGTACTGGTGTGTGTGTTTGGGCGGTAGCTATGCACTGCTTATGGATTTGAAGAAGGGAATGTGTGTTCGCTAAAGGCCGAGTTATACTTCTGCGAAGATACGCGTAAACGTCTCCGCGTAGCTACGCAGAGAAGTGGTTTATGGGTAACTGTAGCCCGCAGATGCCTGCAGACGGGTCGACGCACACATCTCCAAAATTGCATTGCGTGTAGCTGCAGTCGCATGTGTTAAACAACTGCTGGTTGGTTGAGCAGGGTATATCCGTTAGCGTTGGGGGTTTGGCCGACACCCAAAATGGAACTAAAACAAAGAACCAAAGCATTCACGGAGAATTGCGAGTAACAAGCACATCTCTTTGTTTACACTTTTACTAGGCGCAAAAACAGGTTTCAGTTTCTGGGTGCTCTTTTCTGTACTGTTAGCTGTAGTAAATGCGACACTGCCCCCTACTCTACGTGTTAACGTTACGTGTAAGTATGTTGGCAAACACCCATATGGATGTCTGCAGGCGACACCCGGCTTCTGTAGGGAGAAGAGCACATACACTACTCACCTATCGTTTTCTGTCCAAATAATTGTTTCATCTCAATCGGTAGGTTTTGCCACATACTTCTTAAAGGTCTTTTTCTCTACAGAGAGAAAATCAACTCTCACAAATCAGCTGTTCTCATAGTAGATTTCACTTATTCAAACCTGTACTACTGAGGAGGGAAATAAACTTTTTCTTCAAGCAAGTGGAAACACGTGTTGAAAAGTATTACTAGATGTGTGTTATATAGTAAACGTTTGGTTGAGAAGGAATGAATAAAATGTAATCCTCTTTCTCTCTCTCTCTCTCTCTCTCTCTCTCTCTTGCTCGCCCGCTGTTGGTCTCACTCTGTCTCAGGTGTCAAGTTGAGTTTCAGGACTCGGTCGCCAGATGGCCTGTTGCTCTGCGCCTTCTCTCCAGGAAATCAGGAAGAGTTCCTGGCTCTACAGCTCCAAAATGGACGCCCTTACTTTCTGTTTGATCCACAGGTAGGGAACAACAAAGTTTCACAAACTATTTAAATTCAATTGTACACCAACACACTGTCACCCTTTCAAGTCTGACATGGATGGCCTTCTAGAGATGGTGTTATTATGCAATCAGCTGTTTTGCCTTGTGCTCATGTTAATTGTGTGGCCTAAATGTATAAATTTTTACTTTTTAATTTAAGCCTGAATTATTTTAACTTTTTTAGATGCATGTTAAATGTTTATCCCTTAGCTAACAGGTTTGTTTTTGGACTTCTGGAGCATATAAACCTGAGCAATGTTGCCTACTGCATATTGGGTATTGCATGGATTTAAGTATCACCCTTCTGTTTCTTTATGAAGATAATCAATTTGAGATAGTTATTCTGTGTTGTGCCATGATGCCACTGACAGAAAGCTAACGCTTCAGTGGATAATAATATGAATCAGTGCGATAGCAAGCATAATGAGGAGATCCACTCCATGATGTGAACATATTGTTAACAGAGGAGGACAGGTCAGAGGCTTGTCAGCAGCAGCAGCAGCTGTCATCATCATACCGAGACACTCTAACTAGCCAGTAGGCTGTCGTATTCATGATATTAGGCCTATATTTAGACTGTTTAGCATGTGATCTGGCAGTGGGGAAGAGGAGTCCCCAATTGTTGAGAAGTTTTAAAAAATGACCATCTCAGTGTTTCGTTGTTCTGTGTGAGATATTATCGTGTGTCTGTTCGTGGCCATCTCTTCTCCCGTCCATCCACAGCCCCTCATGTTTCTCTCCCTTACCCTATCGTTTCTTTCTGCCTCCTCTGCCTTGCTTACCTCCACCTGTGTCTTTTTCACTATTTTTCTGTCCTCCACTCTGTCTCTCCCTCGCTCGCTCTCTCTCTCTTTCTCTATCTGTCTCCGTCTTTCTGTATCTCACTTTTTCTCTGTCTCTCATCTAATGAATGTGATCTGCAGCCCCTCATTGGTTTCTCTCAGGGAGAGAAGGAGAGGGGGAAAAACTTTGAAAGTGTGTCAACGTTTGAATTGGACTGCAATTAACTCATTCCCCGCAGTCACCACGCGTGAATACCAATTGCAAGCTAATTAAGCTTTGCGCCCGCTCACACACACACACACACACACACACAGCCCTGCCCCTTATCCATCCATACAGACACATGTAGGGGGGTTAAGGAGTCAACGACTTCGATGATGAAAGTGATGATGGGAGATGATTACACACATACTTCCCCGAGACCACCAACTAATTACACACACACACACACACACACACACACACACACACACACACACACACACACACATTCCCCCTCCTCACCAGTGTCATCGTCCAATATTCATGGTTATCAAAAATTCCTTATCAAAATGTAAGTATCTGGTTGTGGGGGTGTATCTGTGTGTGGAGGAGTACATGCCACTGAATAGATCCTTGTTGACTGTTTGTGTGTGTTTTTTTTGTTTGTTTGTTGAGTATGTACATGAGCATGCATAGGTGTATGTGCATTGGGGCATATGTGTGTCTTCTCCAATCCGGTTGATTCCTTTGTTTAGGCGAGTTTGTGGTAATTAACAGTGGGAGTGGTGTCACGGCTTATTAGTGTTCCCCTAGATACATATAGCTGGGCCCATTACTTCCCCCATTAGCCTGTTGAGCTAGCCTAATGGGATTACCAGCGCAGGGGGGCTAATTTAGCGTGACACAGGAAACTGATACGCTCATAAATACGTGCATGTGTGAGCTGCCGCACACATACATGTGGACTCATGGGTGTGCACAAACACACCCGCTGACATGCAGAAGAGGTAGACACACACCCATTGGAGTTAGTTTGCTGTCACAAACTATTTAACACCCACGTTGACACACACACATACTGTATCTTTTCTAATGATGCAGTTAAGCAGTGTTTTATGAAACGCTGGCTGTCTCAGTGAGAGATGTGTAGCTACTTGTAGCTAGCTGTCACAGGGTGTACTGTGATACACATTGTGTCACTCAGTATACGCACACACACACAGACACAGACACACACACACACACACACACATACACACTAGATAGTTAGCTGTCAGTGTTTAACACACTCACACACAGTGTCATTTATCTGTCACTAGCCATGCATCTTGTCTCTCTCTCAGCTCAAAACATTGATGCTATTAGGAAACTCTATGAGGCTGCTGTAATTATACGATTCTCTAGCCCTGAAGAATGATAACATTGCAACCTTCATAAACAAGTGCTGAATGAAATATACTACAAACTATGAAGAAAAAAATAGTGCCTGCCCACTTGAACCTGTTCCATAGATATACATCTATTAACTCCCAGAAGGTGATTTTCTGAGCACACTGCTCTTTAGCCGGCCATATTGCCTGCCATTACCTCGATTGCTATATCATAGTGTAATGTTTAGGGAACAATCTTCTCTTTTCAAGACTTCTGGATTTTTGAACTCCCATTCATTTCCAATAGGTATTTGTGTTTCCTGGCCCCCCAGTAAACACACATGAACACACATGCATGCACAGGCTTACACAGACATACACACACAACTTTATTTTTTGCTTGTGTGTGTTGTGGTGGTCACATCCCTGATTCACCTAACAGAAAATGTGGCACACTACACACTACAGCATCCTGCCTGTCTTCATCAAAGACACACCACTTCAGATCAGGGTTTCAATTCAGCAATGTCTAACTATCTTGACCAATAATTCTCCTCACTCTCTCTCATACCTGCATACTTTTCTCATGGAAATCGTTCTTGTGTATTTGTTTTAGAAATCTTTTTTTTAAATCTTGCTCATGTAGTGAGGGAAAACATAGTTGCATTTGGGATAGTAGTAGCCCATAGTATATCAGTGTGATTTAATATGTGTGATTTCAGTGTGTATCCCACAAAGTTGAAATGAAACCTCTTGTGTGTATATGTAAGGATGCAGTATACTGCATATGTATAGGACTGTGTTTCTGTGTGTGTGTGTGTGTGTGTGTGTGTGTGTGTGTGTGCGCGCGTGCATGTCTCTGCCAATATGTTCATATGTATCCATATATATGTAGTGTGTTTAGGTCTGGGTGTACATGCATGTATGTGTGTCATTGTCTCTCATATCCCTTTCAGATTAGTATGTAAACGTGTCTGCACTGGACAGATTACATTATCAGCTTCACAGAGTCATACACTCATTTCTCATTGCCAAAGGAAGGATCACAGAGCTGCCGTTACTGTGTGTGTGTGTGTGTGTGTGTGTGTTTGTGTGTGTGTGTGTGTGTGTGTGTGTGTGTGTGTCTGTGTACTATGCTGTCATTATTAGGTCTAACTCAACTCAAACCACAGCGTTGACCGCTTACTACCAAAGATGTTGCCAAAATAATAATAATAAAAGGGATTTCCAGAATTACCACTTTAACAGATGGTGACACACACATCTGCTGTTTGCACAGAGACATAAATACTGTATATGCCCATACACTTTTTTTACACATGCAAACTATCAGTTAGCTTAGCTGTCTATGGTTTTACCGCTGCCAACAGCTCCCCACCCCCTAAGATTGCAGTACTCTATACTGAAATAGAGAGCGAGAGTGGAAAAGGGAAAGCGATTGGGAGAGAGATGGAGAGATTGAGTGGAGAAGGTGAATGAGAGAGAATGGGGGATACAGAGATGGAGGGAGAGAGTAGATAGCAGATCTGAATGTCATCCAATGTAAGAGCACAACATCACTTCACCCTGTGTCCCTCTCCTCTCCATAAGAGATTGGCTTCACACACACACACACACTCGCACATGCATTAACACACATGCATTCTTGTTCATTCAATCTGTCTTTCACACTCGTGTATGCACACGCACACATGCACACACACACTCACGCACACTTTGCAGGGGGTTGCCAGGTGTAGCTGGGAAAAACCACAGGGGCAGCACTTTGGATAAGTGCTACTTATCTGGTGCAAGTAAGTAACAAAAGTGTGTGTGTGTGTGTGTGTGTGTGTGTGTGTGTGTGTGTGTGTGTGTCCATCAGCTTCCAATACCAAATAGAGTATATTAAAGAGATAGCACTGAGGGCATTGGGGCATTCTCTCACACACACATGTGGACACACACCCCTAGTGCAATGTTATACAACTCAAGTGCAGGCTGGGGTGAAACTGTTGCCCTCAACGAGTGTGTGTTTCATCTAGCCATTCAAATTTCACACACACGCACACACACACACACACACACACACACACACACACACACACACACACACACACACACACACATCACAAGGAGTGATGCTGACAGTTTCAACTGATACTATAAGTTTCTTGACATAATGAAAGTGACTCCCCTGTACTCGCCCAAGTGCGTGTGTGTGTGTGTGTGTGTGTGTGCGTGCGTGTGCGTGCGTGTGTTTGCATGTGCGTGCTCATTTGTGCATGTGTAAGGGAGAGAGCTATGCCCATGAAATCTTCCTGCCCAGATTGTCCCAGCTCCTCTGGGGCTTATAAATAGCAACCTTTTGGAAAGATTTTTGCCCAGAAAACAGACCTAACTAACAAATTCATCTCACACTTGCACTTTATCAACTTTTATCAAGGGAAGGGTTTCTGGACCTACATGCTCTTCAGTTATTTCCTGTAACACTCCACAATTGGGACCTGCATAGTACAACTACAGTCAACTGCCCATTGCCCATTGAGCAACTCAACGCTGGAGCAAGTGGGTGTCAAACACCTCAATAGTAGTTGTTGCGGGAGGCGAGAGTGTTAATCACCTCCACTGCCCAGAGTATCCCCAGCCAGACCAGGGGTTCTAACGGTGACCTTCAAGTTACAAGACACTTTTAAGAGTCTTATAAGAATCAACAAACACAGCTAATGCAGTTGGAATCACTGTTTTTATCTGCTTGGAATTGGGGTAGGTTTATATTGGCTCTCAAATGAGTTTGAGGCAGCAGTGGTCTAAAACAAAAAGCTGACCTACTGTATTTAAAAGCTGGCCTGTGTATATGTGTGTGTGTGTGTGTGTGTGTGTGTGTGTGTGAGAGAGAGAGAGATAGAGAGAGAGAGAGAGCCCTCCCCTGTTGTCTTGTTAAGTAGAGCTGTCTAGTGATGATAGTAAATATGTCAGAGGCTGATATACTCTGGCATTCATACATTTATTGATCTCATCATTAAATCTTCATCACTCTGTATATGTGTGTGTGTGTGTGTGTGTGTGTGTGTCTGTGTGTGCCTGTGTGTGTGTGTGTGTGCGCCCATTATCCTTGTTTTACAACAGTTCTCTTTGCCTACTTGCTAAAAGCTGATCACAACAATGATGTCATACTTAATAGGCAGCAGAAAGCCCTGTAACAACGCTTTGATGTTTGTATGTGTGTGTTCACATTCCTTTGACTGTCTGTGTGTGTGTGTGTGTGTGTGTGTGTGTGTGCGTGTGCGTGTGCGTGTGCATGTGTATGTGTGGGTTCTTGTGCTTCTATCCCTAATATCCTCACACGAGATAATTCAAAATCCTTCAACGTGATCATGTTTGATAGGTCTTTAATTTAAAAAGTGGTGTTTTTAGGGTCAGAGGTCATGTTAAGGTTCTGAGCGTTAAGGTCAGGGTCAGGGAATGAATGTAAATCAGTGGGATGTCCTCATAACTATAGTAATACGTATGTGTGTAAATTCCTGCCTGTGTTATATGTCTGTGTGTGTGTAGGGCTCTGCAGTGGCTGTGGGTGTAGACGGTGATGGAGGCCGCCGCTATAACGATGGACAGTGGCACAGCGTCATGGCAACGAGGCGAGGGGCCGTGGGAACAATCGTTGTAAACAATCAATACAGAGGTAACTCTACTCATATTCATACCGACCACTGTGTGTATCGGGTGTGTGAGAGTAAGTGCAAGTGTATTTATACTCGTCTGTGTGTGTATGTGTGTGTGTGTGCACATAAGCATGTACGTGCACAGCCTGTGAGAGACAAGTATGTGCATGTGTGTGTTTCTATGTATGTAAATCCCCCAGTTCCACATGGAGGTATTAGCCAGGTTAATCCCAGCCACTCTCTGTCTGATGAGAATAATGAGGCTTCACATACACCCACATTTATCATGTTCCATTATCGGCTGTTTTTTCTCATCTGCCCATCCGTCCAACTCTCTCCATTTTTGTCCTTACACCCTATTCCACTGTCTCCTTTCCTCTGTCTCCTGTTATCTTTCCTTTTGCTTCCTCCTTCTATGCAATTACCTCTTTTTCTCTCTTCCTCACCTGTCTGGTCTTTTTCCTCCTCTTCCCTTCCATCGCTGTTTCTGTCCTGCCTTCCTTCTATCTCTCCCCAACCCTTGTGTTTCATCTTTCCTCTGTCCTCTCTTACTCTCCCTTCCTTCTTCTATATCTCTTCTTCTTTCTTCTCTCCCTCTCTCACACATACCTGAACCCCCCGCCCCCAGGTAATGCGTCAGCCTCCAGCGGCAGCACCATTATTGGTGAGAATACAGGGGTGTTCGTTGGAGGGCTGCCGCAAAACTTCACTCTACTAAGAGAGGATACAGGTGAGTCCATTTCCAACCATCCATTTTTTCAAGACATTAGGGTCTTTTATTTTGGTGTGACATACTTTATTAATCCCCCAAAAGTGGTCATTCTATTTTCACCCTCTGGACCTGTCTTTGTAGCTTTGACTTTTTTGTTTTTGTAAGCCAGATAGTGCTGCCCCCCTGGATCAGGTCGGGGTTATGTATACTTCAACACGTCTTTGGGGTTCAACCACAGTACCTACTAGACCATCCTGCCACCATCATGAAGTTCATTAAGTTTTTCATCAGCCTCGTTTTCAAGCGAGCAAACATGGGTTATATTCGTTGTTGTTCATCCCCCTGATGAGCAGACAGGACACCAATCCACCACCACTGACTGGTGTTTATGTATTCTATTGGCTCCTTCTGTGCCCTTTTTTAAAATACATTTTTAATTAAAATAATTAAAACAATAAAATGATTTATTGTTTTTTTTTTTTCTTTTCATGTTTTATTGCTTCATCCTGTCTATTACTTTCCAAATCGATACCTTCTCTGAGTGACTCTCACAAGTTTGATTTTCTTTTGATCTTTTCATGTCTTATCCTGTCTGTATTATTTTATTTTTTATTTTGTGTCTGAAAGGCGCACAAATGAGTAATTATTAGTGATGGACCTCCCTTCTTGTCTGTCCCACTAGGGGATGCCCGGTTAGTGCGTCAGGGCTTCTCCGGTTGCCTTAGAGACGTGAGTTTTAAGATGACTGACAGCCCGTCAGAGCAGTGGAAGCCTCTGGACTGGTCCACTGACACAGAGAAGATGGCAGCCTATGAGAGCTGGGAGGGCTGTCCTGTCCAAACTGAGGACGGAGCTCATTTCCTGGGTCAAGGTAGAAACCAATCATATTCAGTGTTGCTGTTGATGTTAATGGTGACGTTGTTTGTTTTTTCTTGTTCATTCATTCATTTATTTCACAAGGACAGTGTACACTAATAAGCATTACTACATGCAGCAAGGGAACAGCTTCTATTAAATGGCATGTTGTTGGTGATGTTATTATTGCAACAGCTACCTCTTCCTTGTTATCTTACTTATAGGTGAATGAGTGATTTTCAGTAGAGGAAAGACATTTAATATCTTTCCGTTGCTGTTGATGTTGTTGATGATGAAGCTGTTT
This sequence comes from Hoplostethus mediterraneus, assembly GCA_034670385.1. NCBI lineage: Eukaryota > Metazoa > Chordata > Actinopteri > Trachichthyiformes > Trachichthyidae > Hoplostethus > Hoplostethus mediterraneus. The sequence continues at coordinate 15,155,292 of JAXDDW010000004.1, forward strand.
GCTGTTGTTTAACATGATGATGATAATAGTCTGTCAGTCATTTGGTGAATAATCAGGTGCATTAGATTCCTCTATTATTGCATTTAAAAGGCACCTGCTCACCTTTTGATCATCCATCACTTTTAAAGATATAACACAATAGATTGTTAAATATGTAACACATTTTGAATTTGATTAAAACATGTGCCCAAGTTAGCCTATGAAGCTGCTTCCCATCTTTAGTCCCTGGCCAGACAATAAAATGGCATGTTGTTGATAATGATCTCCTTGTTGTTTCAGGTTACTTGGCGTTGGGCAGGGATGTGTTCAGGGGAGGAGAGGACTTTGACATCGATATGGAGTTCAGAACAGACCAGCTTAACGCTCTATTGCTGTTCACATACAACACACACTCTGAAGACTTCATGCTGGTAAATAGTGCACACACACACACCTTGAAGATGTGTTTCAATACCGAAAATACCCAGACAAACAAACATTAACCTTTAGTAATCAGTGCGTTCGTTTTGTATGTGTGTGTGTGTGTGTGTGTGTGTGTGTGTGTGTGTGTGTGTGTGTGCGTGTGCGTGTGTGTGTGTGTTTTGCAGGTGGAGCTGGAAGGTAGTCTCCTCTCCTTCATACTCTCCTGGGGAGGCCATGTGACTGAGCTCAGCATGTGGGTGGGGCTTAGCCACTGTGGCGGAACCTGGAACCACCTCTCATTGGCAAAACACGGCTCCGTCATCTCTGGTGCCGTCAATGATTGGGCAGAAGAAACTAGTGGACTGGGAGGAGCAGGGCGGGTGAGAGTTGATTCACCGGTATATTTGGGGGGCGTGCCCAATGAGCTCATACATCCGGCACTGGTCAGCCGAAGTCACAAACAAGGTGAGACACCCACCCACATACACTCACTCACTCTCACTCTCACTCTCACAGACACACAGACACACACACACACACACACACACACACACACACACACACACACACACGGGTATCCCCATTATACTGTTTGAGAATTACAACATAACACAACATAACACCACCATCACATCGTTAGTTTAGTAGTGGAGAGAGATCAGGAACTACAAGACAGTGCTGAGAACTAGGAAAGATTACCAGTTAGTAATGTGTAGTAATGTGTGTAAATGTGAAAGTGGAGCAGGATGTAAACAAGTATACAAGGTAAAAGTTCACTTCACAACTTTTTAAAAAGACTTTCTTCTTTCCTGTCAATTACTCCTCCCCTCTCTTCGTATCGTCTCTCTCTTCCTTCTCATCCTCTCCTCTGTTGTCCTCTCCTCTCCTGTGTCACAGGCCTTGGAGGTTGCATAAGGGGTGTTACCATTCGAAGCAGTGAAAGCAAAACTCCTGTTAGTCTAGCTGTTAATCTCGCTGCTGCCTCCCGCCATTCTGCTAGAGTCTACCTAGATGGCTGTCCAACCAGTGACAGCCGGTTCTATTGCCGAGGACACGATTCGGTGTTGGTGTACACTGGGAGAGAGACACAGGCCCGGGATTACAGTCTACAGCCTTTCTCTGGTATACACACACATGCATACACAGCAGTGAAAGTATAGGGACAGTGAGCTAAAGTTGCTGTTCTGTAAGTGCGTCAAAACGATGGGACAAAATGTGACTTTACCACAGGCTTGATTTCATTGCGTTGCACATTTCTCTGAATAAACGATCCCAAATATCAAAGAAATCCATCCAAACCAGGTTTATAGTGGTAGTGGTAGCCATCAGGGAGACCACCATATAATTTCAGTGCAGCTGCCTAGTTTGTTTGCAGTCAACCCTACAAACACCACGGTCAACCTCTGTTGTGTGGTTGGCTGTTCAATTAAGGAGAAACAGTCACAAATCAAGGAGAAAAAACAAAACAATTATCAGACCTCAAGGCAGACAGCAATCAGTGCTGGGTCTCAGATCATTTCATATCTGTATATAGAGATATAGTAATATAATATAATAAGTTATTCAACTTCAGAGAAAGAAATGTCTGAATGAATGCTAGCATACACAACGCCAACATTGTGAAATTTTGCACATATCCTTGGTTAATATTTCTGCACATTCTGCACAAAACAGCTCTTTATTTTTCAGAACATATTCTTTTTGTTTTATTGTTTATTTTTCTTATTTCTTATAATATCTTTTCATATATTTTAGTGTGAATTTTGCTTTCTACAGTACTTGATTTTATTCTTCTTTTCTTCTGTCACCCCCAACCCACCTATACACACCCCTCCAGAGTACTTGTACAGGTTTGTGGCCCTGGCTGCAGGCGGTTGGGTCGCAGGACCTTGGGAGAGAGGACGCAGTCAAGGCACAGGTAAAATGGTCACACATGAATGCACCCATGCACATACTACATAATACATGCACATACAGAGGATGTATTTCACCGTACCACTTCACATAAAAATTACTACAAATTAAGTTGGCTTTGTAGAAAGCTCTTCGTATCTCTCTGGCATTGGTCGACCTGTGTGCATTTGTTGGTGGGTGTGCTTTTATCAGGCCAATATGTGCAGTCAGAGATGAGATATAGCACACCAATACCTTATCATATCTGTCTGTCTCTCTCTCTCACACACACACACACACACACACACACACACACACACACACACACACACAGTAAGTAATAACAGTGGAAGCTGCTTGCTAGACCCCAGATGAAGAGGCTCTATGCTTGTCTCTTGAGGCATGTTGTGTTGTGGCTTGTTGTGGATGTACATCTGCTTGTTTGCACAAATGCCTGTGTGATAGTATATGCTGGTGTTAGTACATGTGTTTCTTTCAATGCTTATGTCTTTATTACAGTGCGCGTGTACATGTGTGTGTGTGTGTGCGTGCCTGCTTTATGTATTGTACACAGTAGAAAGCTTGTATAATCTGCTCCAGTATGATTGTATCCTTCTATCTAACCTCTATCTGACACACTCTAATAGTGTGAGAGATTGATAAGGCCTATAAGTACATAAGTATTCCCAAGCCTTTGGTATTAATGCTGTGCGTGTGTGTGTATGTGTGTGTGTGTATCTGATCCCAAATGTGTTTGTTTGATGTACAGTATGATGTGTATATATATATATATATATATATATATGTATATGTATTTAATTTACAAAGTCAGTATCATCAACCCCGTTATGTTGGGAGCAGCACAACAGGCACCAACAGTCCCTCTGTATAGCGTTGACTTTCGTCTATAATATTTTCCTTTGTTGTGAAGAAGTTTTGGATATGAAACCACTCATCTCTCGTACAGTATATGATAGTTATCCCAGGCCAGTGATATTACATGTGTCTAACGGGATGAGAGATTGATAAGGCTTCTATAAAGGGCATCCCAGTAAAAGGCTGTTGACCCAGAATGGCCTTTCTGGTCCCTTGTGGAATATAAAGCTGCTCTTTAGTAGTGAACGATACACTGGTAGGTCTCAGTATACCATCCTGTGAGCAGAGAGAAGGATGGAGAAGAGGAGGGAGCGAAAGGAAGAGCATTCAAGGCAGAGGGAAACAGGGAAGGAGTGAGGGGAAGGGGGTGAGAGGGAGGAGGAGTTGAGGAAGGATGGAATGGGGAGGGAGGATGGAAGAAAGAGAGAGAGGGAAGGCAAGAGTGAAATACAGAGGGAGGGAGGGAAGGAGGGAGGGATGGAAAGAAAGGGATTTAGGGAGATAAAGTGGGGAGGAAGGAGAGAGAGCATGAAGCAGCTCTTTAGTAGTGAGCTATCTATTATATCTCAATATACATTCCTGCTCAACACTGCAATGTTACCACTACAGAGAACTGGAGGGGGAGATAAGGAAGAGATGATCGATAAATAGACAGATATATTGATACGTATATTAAAGGTAAATTGATGAATGGTTCATTAAGGTACTTGCTATACAAAAATGTCTGGTCTGCCAGTCTCTATTTGTAGTGCCCCCTTGCTGCCAACTTTAAGAGTTTACACTGGCAGCCAGTCCTCTTGGGTTCAGCATAAATGAGGGAGAGGAAGATTTAGAGAAAGATGGAAGTGTGGATGGAGAGAGAAAATGAAGGGTGGATGGAGAGAGAAAATGAAGGTTGGATGGAGAGAGAAAATGAAGATGGTCCAAAAAAGAGAAGTGGTGAGGCAGTGAGAGAGAGAGAGAGAGAGAGGAAGAGGGAGGGAAAGAGATGGACTGACCCAGACTACCGAGAGTTGCGAGGGAGAGAAAGAGGCAGAGAGCTGTGGAGTGGGAGGGAGGCTGATTGCTGTGAAATATAGCCCAGAATGAATGGCTGGCTGTATTAAATCAGCGCTGAAAAAGTTACAACTCTCATAAATACTATTTATGCTAATGGCTAGGTATGATTTACTGGGCCTATTAAAACACAGAAAGATGGGAGATGCTTTTTCTTTACCCTCATGCGCTCCCTACTTGTCTTTTTCTTTTTCTCTCTTTCATTCGCTCCTTCTCATTTTTGTTGTTTCTCTTTTACTTTCTCTCATTTGGTATTTCTTCTTTTTCTTTTCTTTCTTCCATTTTTTTTCTTGCTTTATTGTTTGTTGGTTAGTTGTATGTTTTCATTTAATTAGTTATAATTTTTTGGCGCTTAATGTTATCTTTCTCTCTTTCCCTGTCTCACTCTCAATCCATACTATTGTTCTCTTCTGACTCTCATCATGTCTCATTTTGCGTCTCTATCCAGTACCCAGGGACGTCCCACCCCCTACGGCAGTGCAGAGTGGGAATGGCTTTAGCGCCAAGGTGAGCTGGACCCCGCCCGCTGGTGATGTCAGAGGGGTGATTGACAGCTATGAGCTGCGGGCCTACAATAGAGATCGCCCTGATGCGACGCCTGTTAAAGCCACATACCTGGCTAATGGAAATTTCACAGGTAACAAACACATATACACTTGAGACTCAAATGTCTGCACTCCTACACTGAGTTACATTCATTCCCTAACCCAGTGTTTCTTAACCGGTGGGGTGCGCCTCCTAGGGGAGGTGCCACAGAACTGCAAGTGGAGGAGGGGCAGGACAAAGCGGAGGGAAAATCAAGCAGAACTAATTTCATGAAAAAATACAAATCTGTTCAATCAGCCACGGCCAGACAAACACCAGTAGCTATAGAGTGTCAATTTGTATGAAATTCTCAAAATGCTCCAAGGGGGACATGAACATTTTTGAACTCCTTCCCCAAACATTTAACTCTAAACATCGCTACTGACACTAATCTACGCATTTCACTTGTAACGAACAGCAGAAATGTCCTTACAGTTCTCAGGTCATTTCATTCAGGTGTTGTTGAGGACGCGTTGCTCACAGTACTCGCCCCATTCTGCTACAGGAACTACAAGGACATCGGTCCTCATAGAAGTATAAATGCAACACATACACACTCTCACTCACTCGCTTTCTTTCTCTCATACGCGCGCACACACACACACACACACTGTCCCAGGCAACCCTGCTAATGTCTCCTTGGCAAGTCCCCAGCTTCAGGAGACTGTCTCCATTTGGAACGAGACACTCAGGACTACCCCAATGATGTCATTCCTTGGCATCTCTCCTTTTCTCTCTCTTTCTCCCTCTCTCTCTCTCTGTTGCTGACTTTTCTCTCTCTCCTCGCTTCATCTTTTACGATGATGATGATGATGTCTGCGTCCGCTGCTGCTATTCGTCCCCCCTCTCATGCACTCCGCCATGTCTCCAGGCAAATATGAAGATGTGCTCTCCGTTTCTCCCTGGCTCCCCGCTCTCTCTCTCCCCTCCCTCTCTCTCTGCCAGACATTAAGTCCACCATGATAAGGCTTCTTGCTAATTTATGATGGCCTCGACACCTGACTGCAGAATTACACCAACGGCTAAAAAACACAGAAAGCAAATGAGGGGGTAATGGCAGCAGAGTGGGGCCCTGGCCCCTAATTGAATTAAAAGATATGGGTGAGAGAGGGAGAGAAACAGAGAGAGAGAGAGAGAGAGAGAGAGAGAGATGGGGGGGAGTGGAGACAAAGGGTGAGGAGAGGTAGAGGCAGACAGCAGGAGAGAAGAGCAAGAGTGATTGAAGAAAGAAAGGAGAAGAAGATAGAGAGATGTCTGAGACAGTGGGATGGAGAAAAAACAACAGAGAGAGAGACGACAAAGCTTTATCATCAGAACAGAGTCCATTCATTTGCCCGGTGCATTAAATGTATAGGAATTTGTTTTGGTGACAGTGGCACAGAGACATATCAGCAACTAAGATACTGTAGTTAGTGAGCTGAGAGACTTACAGACACACCAACACTGGACTACTCAGCCTGTGCATAGAGCATGTAGCAATGTGACAGACAGAGACAAGGCAGGAGAGCAGAGTCAACGGGCCAGTTTTATTTGCAGCCGTCTCATCCGGCTGGTGCACCTCCATCTCTCCCGGCGGGTCAGCCGCAGACACTAAAGCCAGTCAAGTCCGCCAGGCTCCAACCCCGACTGACCAGCTCTCGCAGGCTGCTCCCGGCAACTCCCTCCGCAGACGTCCGTCAGTCACACGCTGGCTCTCTCCTACATAGATAGTCCGACTTGACTCCACCAGTCCGCTGTCGAACTCAGTCATTCACCAACCGTTCACACACACTGGTTAAAAGGGCCCGGCTGCAGTCGGCCTCAACTGGCTGCAGCCGGTACCGGATCAGTCCAGGGGAGAGTCAGTCCACCGACTCAACCCTCTCCTGGATCAGGCCTAAGCCTCACCCCCACCCTCCCCCCAGTCTCTCACAGAATATAACATAATTAAAGAAATACAGTTGTGTTTTCCAAGATTATTATGCTAGCCACTGCAATGTCACTTGAGAGTGTGATTAGTAAATAATAGCTTTCCATCTCCTCTTTGCAAAATATTTCTGAATGTGTTTTCGCTCTTCCACTCCCTCCTGTCTCTCCATTTCTTTCTGTCTGCGTCTTACCCTTTCTCTCTCTTTTTCTCTCGCGCTCTCTCCCCCTTTCTAGGTGTGTTGTCTGGCCTGACTCCATCCACTCGGTACATTGTCACAGTAAGTGCTTGTACTGCTGTTGGCTGTACTGAGAGTCTTTATAATGACATCGGGGAGGATGGTGACGGGAAGTGGAGCTTCACCACCCCGGAAGAAGGTGTGCCTGTAAAACACACACACACAAATGCGGACACACACACATGTATGACCTGAATGATGAAGTAGTGTACACACAGTTACACAGAATTGTAGACCTGAATGTTGGCTTCTGTTATTCATGCTGCTGTCCAACTAAACACACACACACACACACACACACACACACACACACACACACACACACACACACACACACACGTAAAATATGGAAACACACTACCATCCTGTCCTTTTAATAGAGCTTAGCTCTTAACCAGAGAGGAGAGGAGAGGAGAGGAGAGGAGAGAACATTTAAAGAGAGGATGTGGGGAGAAGAGGAGAAAGTGAGGGAGAGGAGTTGGGGAGGTTGAAGAAGAGAGGTGAGCGAATGAAAGGAAAGACAAGAGGGTGAGAGGTCAGTCATGATAAAGCATCTGGGGGAAGAGGAAGTGAGGCAGAAGAGAATGAGACTCACAGCGATGGGGTAAGAGAAAGAAAGAAACATTTGATAAAAGGAGGAGAGAAACATGTTTCTTCTCTGGGAGGTGATGGCAGGATGAGTGTGGGAAAAGGAGGAGTGGAAGAAGAGGAGATTTCTCTCCATCTCTCAGTCGCTACATTAATCTGTGTTGGGCTAACTGGCCTTGTTGGGGAGATAATGTGACGGCAGGGGTCAGTGCAGAGACAGCAAAAATCAATCTGAAGTAAAAAAAAAAAAAATACAGATTACTGTATTGATTCTCACTCAGCGCAGAATTTAGATACTGGACTGCATTAGGAAGACTGGAGAAAAACTTACTTAGTACTCTATTTCTGGGGCCTCTGTCTCTCAAACACAGATACACAGTCACACATACATGCAACTGCCAAGACGCATTTTGGCACCGTGTTCTGGCAGATGTACACTGATTGGCCTGATGGGGCGCTGTAATTCAAAACTCCTACATCATGAATCCATTGACATGAAGTGTGCTACATGCATTCAGCATTCACACATTACTGGTATGATATTGTAAAAATATACTGATTGGTCTGATGTGGAAGCAATAATTAAAGGTCAAAAGTTAAAACTTTGGAAAGCCACAGCTGCTATACCACCAGTCTGATTTTGATGAAACTTGGAGGGATGATGCATCTTGTTACTGATTGGCCCTAGGGGTGCCTGCATCATATGTGGAGGTCGACATGTTTACCTTTTTATATTTATAAATTAAATTAAGTCATACTGGAGTTTCATTCCAGTATGACATATCCACACAATAAGCTAATATATGCCTTGTGACTAATGACTTTATTCAGCTCCAGAGGCTGTGTCTCCTCCAACTGGGGTCTCATCCCCCTCCGCTCTCTACGTTACCTGGAGACACCCAGGAAGGTAATACACACCAATCTCACCTACCCACCTTTCTTCTGACGTCCAGCCCACATGTTTACAGAAGCACTTGCCCTGCTTTAATGACACCAAGGATTGTTACTGTACATCAAATCCTGTGTATTAGAAAATGATTGACTGCATTCCCATTCAAAGTCCTCATATCAAAGTCATTATATTTATTTTGTTGTCACTATATGGTCTTTGTGCTGCTTTTTAATATTTTTTTAGTCTCATTCTTTGAATAAACTGTAGCTTGCTGGTCTTCTGTTTATTACCTAAGATAGATTAGAGGTGCCTCTATTAGGAGAGAGACTATTTGGTTTCTTTTTTGATAGTGAATATGTTAGTCTGACAGTTGGTGTACCTTGATGTCTCCATACACGTCTATTGCCTTAGTTGATGTATTCATTTTATATTTTGTATATATTGTTAGTCTGGGGCTGCATTTTGTACTTTTTCATGTTAGGTGCAAAAGTCACACTATTTCTGTCAAAACTAGGAGATGTGATACATCTAAGCGAGATTTGTGTATATACACATTGCTATTAGTGTTGATAGTGTCATGTGATCTGTCAGGTGATCTGCCTGTATGGCTCAAATTGATGACTGATGAAGAGCATTGTGGCTCAAAATGTCACCAGGTGGTAATAAATCTGCTAAAGGGAGCTACGCAGTTTGCAGACTTTATTTCTCTTTGATGTTGTCCTTGATCTGCCCAGCACCTGCACTTCATTGGGATGTGCGTGCCTCCTTTCTACTTCTACATTCCCATTCAAATCAACATGTATATTCTATCCAGTGAAATCCGCATGGCATGGTACCCTTGAAGGAATACACCAACATTGTGTTCAAATACATTTTTTCTTCTTACCATTGTGCGATAAGAAGATTGGTAGTACTTCACCTCTTGGTGTCCAGTATTTATTTGGTTTAGTACAGTTCACTTTAGCTCACTGAGTATGTGGATGGTACAGGCTAGCTTACCATTACCATAGCCAAGCATTAATATATACACTGATCACTGACCAGTTGCAGGTGCTTCGGCATGATTCAATGACATGAATCATAAATGAAGGAAACTTACTGTACTAGCTAATGGTAAAATCTTGATTATAATCAAAGATAATGATGCAAAGATTACAAATACAATTAAAATTTAACCTCAAAATTGTATATTAATGTATATTATTAGAATATAATCATTATAACATTTCACTTTTCCATTTTAGGCCCAATGGACGCATCACAGAGTACCTCCTCTATCACAACGATAGACTGGTCTACAGAGGGAACGATAGACAACTCAACATCACTGGTAGGGGTTAATGTGCGTGTGTGTGTGTGTGTGTGTGTGTGTGTGTGTGTGTGTGTGTGTGTGCATGCCACAGCCTCGTGATTGTGAAGGGACGAGGGCCTGGTGTAAAGAGAAGGGGAAGAGTGAAGAAAAGCAAAATGGAGTGGGGGATTAGCATTTGAAAGAGGAAAGAGCATCTCAGTCCTTACCAAGGGAATAGCACTTTGAAAAAGAGTGCTAAACACACTTACACACATGCACACACACATACACACACTTTAAAATGAAGCACTAGAGAAACAAAGAGTACTAAACGTGAATGCACATGCACACACACACACACACACACACAGGCATATAGTACACACAAATTGCTTTGAAAGAAGTCGCTAAAGAGACTTAAAGACGGGATGAGACACATGTCACACCGCTGAGACTAGATCACTGGCACGCTGCACCAGGACACAGACAGATACACACACACAGAGACACACACACACACACACACACACACACACACACACTATATACACGTGCTCTGCAGCATGCAAATGCAAGACAAACACTCCCAATGTAACACATGCAGACACACATAGCAGCATGCAGCAAAGTACACAGACTCACATTCAAGAACAGACACAGGAGAGCTATCTTCTACGGCTTTCAGTTCTCAATCAACCTCATTCTCAATTAACAATATATCCGCAATACATCATACTGCCCAGCTGTGCGTGTGTGAGTGTGAGTGTGAGTGTGAGTGAGTGAGTTAATGAAGGCATGAGAGTATGTATCATCCATGCTGGGCTAATAATGCAGAGTGTCTGATGTTCAGAGTGATTGGAAGGATTATGAACATGGTAATTATATGGGCAAGAATAGATGATGTTACCGAGAGTGAGATTGCGACAGTGGGAGAGATTGAGAACAGTTGTGAGTCAGAGAAAGATAGACAGTGAAAGAGATAGAAAGATCAAGTGATAGAAAGGGAGCTAGAGAGAGAGAGATTAAGGGAAGCAGAAATAGAGAGAAATTGGGGGTCCGGCGGTAAATGATGACAAATGAAATGATCTCAAACCATCCACACTCCTGTCCAGCAACAAGAGGTGGTAATTTGCTTGTGTGTGTGTGTGTGTGTGTGTTGCAGATCTAGGTGTGTATTCCTCCCATGTCCTGGTACTGAGTGTGTGTACTTCAGCGGGCTGCACCAACAGTTCCCAGGTTACCATGTTAACCTCCCAGCTTCCGCCTGGGCCTCTACAACCGCCGGTTCTTACCCCGCTAGATGCACGGACTATTCTGGTAGAGTAAGTACACAACACACACACACACACACATACACGTATGTACACATGAACATAAAGCCTTATATACTGTGCATATGTAAATGCACACACTAGGGTCCCATGAGGAGCCCCAGCTCTCACCGCTGGACATTGGAGTCAAGTCCAAGTCTGAGAAGAAAAAAACAAGTGTGTGTGTGTGTGTGTGTGTGTGTGGGTGTGGGTGTTTCAGTGTCTGTTTTTAGCAATGATAACTGTGAGTGAGACCGAGAATGAGTGGGTCAGCAACAGTCAGAGGAAGGGATGAGAATGAAAATGAGAATAAAAGGGATATTGTGGCTGTGTATTTGTATCTCATATGCCTAGTATGTACTCTCATGTATGTGTGAAATACAAAGAGAGAGAAAGAGCAAGAGCGAAGCAGTGACCTTCTGCAGTTGTGTTTAGCATGCGGAATATTCTCCTGCACTTGACCTTTCACCTCTACGGGGAGGGGAGAGAGAAAGAGATCCCTGCACTATTTTATATTATGTTCATGTGCAAATGTGTTCATGTGCACACCAATGTGTGTGTGTGTGTGTGTGTGTGTGTGTGTGTGTGTGTGTGTGTGTGTGTGTGTGTGTGTTAGTGTGTGTGTGTGTGCTCGCACACATGTGTTTGTGCATAAGAGTCAATCTGTGTGAAAGCCATTAGTGCCCTGACTGTCACTTACAGTGCACTGCAGGAGGGCAAAGTGTTGCGCACACACAGAAAAACGGAGGGCGAATGAAAGAATAGAGATGGAGGGGTAAATTGTAGGCATATGCTGCATGAGTCTGAAATGTGGCTGGCATGTGAGTGTGTGTGGTACTGTGACAATCTTTGTAACACTTGGATTTTACTGGATGAGCAGTGATTGTGTATGTGTGTGTACACATGCACAGTCACATAATTTACTCATTATATGATTTCCTCCTGAATTTGTAAACTGCTAATTTTAATTTGTAGAATGAACAGGACACAGTTACAAATTATTTTACTTATTACTCCTTGTGAGAAGTAATTTGTTACACTACTTGTTTATATGACTTTTAGTAAAATTACTTATCCGTCCCCCCAAATATAAAAGGATATAAAAGTTTGTCTGTCTGTCTGGACCTCCAAACACTGGATGTGGTGCCACTGAATGTGACAGAGGGTTGCTT
>JAXDDW010000004.1:15170000-15182500 GCA_034670385.1 Hoplostethus mediterraneus
ACGTGAAGGGGCGGAGCCTGTTCTAGCCTATAACAGCTCAGAGCTCTTTGAAGACCACACGCTCCGTAACCTGACCCCCGGAACGGCCTACAACGTCACACTGACTGTGAGTACATAATACACACACACACCCTCACACTCATATTTTATATTCACCCTGGCATCCATGTGTGTCTTAATGCATGCATGTGTGTGTGTGTCAGGCGTGCACGGGAGGTGGGTGTACCATAAGCCCTCCCAGCCAGGCCCAGACTGAAGAGAGCACCCCAGAAAATGTTTCTGCACCGCTGGTTACCCCTTTGTCCCCCCACGCACTCAATGTTAGCTGGACGCCTCCTGATACGCCCAACGGTGAGAGGACATACACACACACACACACACACACACACACACACACACACACACACACACACACACACACACACACACACATAAGGCCTTGCATCTGTTTGTTTGTCTGTATGTTTGTCTGGCAGTTTATTAGATACAGTAGAGTGACAGATAGGGAGAGATAGGTAGAAAGAGAGGGAGAGAGAGATAGAAGTGATGATGATGAAGATGATCTTCTCAAGATGGATTTTAAACTCAAAGTGAATACATGGTGTCCAGTATGCACCGCAGCCCACTGTTTCATAGAGCACACCGTTGTTAATGCTGATGGTGCCTATATCGTACAGGCCTCCCCTACTAGTGAGTATGAAACAGGAAAGCATTTCCCCCTGTGTGAGGGGGAGCAGAGAGAGAAGAGGGTAGGGGGATAGGAAAACAGAAACACATGAAGAGAAAGAAAAGGTGGAGGGAAACAGATAACCGTTGCAGAGAGAAAGTCAGTGAGTCAGGCAGAGACGGCGAGAGAGAGACAGAGTGAGAGACTGGACAGTTTGAGACAGACAGACAGAGAGTGAGAGTGGTGTTTTGCAGAGCTTCTTTAAGTGGATGGAAAGTGCTCCCTTTTGACTGAATGGAGAACTGCAGGCTGGGAGCAGGGAGGCGCACAGAGACTGCCAACCTCTCTCTGTTTTCTCCGTTCCTCTCATTGTCTTATCACCATCTTATTTGCTTGCAGCCAATTAAAATCCACAGCAAAAGGTTGGGCCAAGATGTATGTCATGCACTTTTGATGTGATTTTGAATGCAGCTATTGACCTGTGTCACATGTTGTCCCCATTTTCACTGTAGATACTGTACTGCAAACTAAACTATTTAATGTGTGCAGATATTTTAGAGAAAATGGAAGCTGCAGACAGAAGAGCTTTCTTGCACATCATTTTGTATTTCGCTACATGAATTATTATATTATTATATTTCTCTCCATTCAAAATTTAAATGTACAATCTACTAAGCTGTTTTGGTGAGAAGGAGCTAGGAATGATACATCAATCAGTACACTGCTGCCTAAGGCACAGGGAAAACATTTGAAACTACTCAAACTGTTGGATATAGTCTGTAACAGTCATAAGCAGTTGGCCCTCTGGCCACATCTTGCCCTTACACCCTTTCAGTTCAGTGTCCACATATGTTTCTTGCCAGCACGTAACCAGTTTTAGTCATGATTTTATGAATCTCCAATATGGAATTGTTACATTTTGTTGGAAACATGAACCTCTATTGACTACATACACATTACCTCAAAAAGCCTATAACCTAAGATAGAGTAATTATATGCACTAAGTGCAAAATATTAAGAACACCTGCTTTCCAGGCCAGGTGAATCCAAGAGGAAGCTATGATCACTTATTGATTTCACCTATGAAATACACTTACAAGGTGTAGGAGAGGAGGAGCCAGTTTAATGAAATATTGTTTAACATTGAGGAAGCTAAGTCACAGTTTGGGCTGCAAGTCATTATTCTAAACTGTGTATACTCACTGTATAAAATAGCTCTATATAGCACATCAGTCAATCAGTCACTCGATGTTTTTTGGAACTCAGTACACACACACACACATATTACTTTAAAATATTTTATATATTATTTAACATTATTTAATCTACTTAAAAATGGTATCGTTTTCATAGTTTCAAGCTGAATTATCAATGATTATATTAAGTAATGCCATATATCCTATGGAACCAAATGAATTGAGTGAAGAAAAACCATCTGAAGATTTCCCACCCCATTTCACAGTCTCTAATGTACAACGCACTGTCACATATTATCAAATATTACTGCCATGCTAGTTAAAGTATGTGTAATTCCATAATGTGTGTGTGTGTGTAATGTGAATCATGTGTGTTTTACGCCTAAAGCCACACGAGTGCATTTCGCACCATAAACCCTGTGATGTGTGTGCATATTAGCCCGGATAAATTACTTCAAGCTTTTCTCATCCGATGACAGAAATTTATAACAAGGGAGACACTTAATCATGATTACCCGATTATCTCATGCTTAAAAAGCTTTAATTTCTTCTTAAAAAGCAGAAGAGCTCAGTTCTTTATTTTATTTAGCTCTTTTTTTCATAAACGGACAGAAATGATGATGATGATGATGGTTCAATCTCTTGGGTTTCACAGCACTGGGATTTTGTGTTTATTTCCTCCCTCTCTCTCTCTCTCTCGCTCTCTCTCGCTCTCTCTCGCTCTCTCTCGCTCTCTCTCCTTCTTCTTCTCCCCAATTCCGCAGGGATTTGTGGGGGATAATCCTCTCGGGGATTAGGTCGGGGCAACACGCAGACAAAGAGGGGAAATAAGCCTGTTATGCATTCGCTGCTTCATTTCCCAACCTGTCTTTATTACAACCTATACTGATATGGGCTTATTCACACACACACACACACACACACACACACACACACGTGATTGGCCACATTAAGAGCTTCCCAGATGTGGTTGGCGTTGGTGGGGTTTTGTGTCTTCATTTCCCTGATAGGTGTGTATATCTGTATTGAGCAATAATAAAACCCACACATGATTAAAGCAGAATAGACTCTTAGTTCTTAGCGCTGATCTTTTGAGCCCCCTGTATGCATTTTTATTAAGGAAAAGCACATTTGGCACCGTACTGTTTCTTTTTTTATTAGGTGGATGTAATGTAATGTAATTATAGTGCCGGTGTGTGTGGTTGTATGTGTGTATGTGAATGTGTGAGTTCCCATAGGAATGGGTATGTGTGAGTACCCACACATGTGTGCGTGTCTGAGGATGCGCATGTGTGTGCACATGTGTGTGCACGCCTCTTTGCACACACATTTGTGTTTGTGTGTCTGTGTGCTCTTGTACAACTGTCCTTCTGAGGGCCTTTATCCTCATAACGGCTTTAGTTACATGTATCGTTTCAGTGCCACTTTTATCATCTGATCACGCCAGGATGCATTAACTGGCAGGTCTGGAGCTCCCAAGTCAGATTTTATTCCCATTGTAATCCAATGACCCAGACCGCATCCCGAAATGGTAAGACTCACATTGTGATTGGAATACTACATCGTCTGGACCCAATCTACCACAGTGCATGAATAAACCAACAAAACGAAAAGAGAGTGAAAAGCATCAGAAAAAAGTAATGAGCACACAGATCTTAAAAAATTGAGATACAGATGCAGATGTGTAACAGATACTGTACTGTACTGTAAGACAAAAAAAGATGCACTCTTCATGAATGGATCTCAGAAATAAATAAGTGCAATTGTATACCAGCGACAAATAATTCAAGAGAATCCTCCATAGAGAGGTCATTTAGGTCTTTATTTAGAAAACTAGCTCATTTAGAGTTAGGTGCTGGAGGTTCACGTTATAGTGTGAGGGTTTGTCATGTAGCGGTGAGGGAAGAAGTTAGGGATAGGGAATGAATATAAGTCACTGGCTACGTTTACATACAAGGAGGATTCCATTCTTTACCTGGTTTTGGGTTGATGCATATAAGAGGATGCCTGACATCTTACTCATATACGTACATCTTACTACATTTTTGTTTTTCACCATCTGTGCAAACTCCGTCTCGTACAGCGTTATGGGTACATTTTGATGTCAACAAAAAACACAGCCGTGAGTAGTACTTACTATTGCTATTGGGATCATCATTTCTATCCACTGTATTAGAAGTAACCTACTATAGCCCAAACAAAGAGGAAGGGAGTAGCAGGTTCAGCCTCCTTTTCATACTTTTTCACTGGTGGACTGTTGGTGGACCACAAGTGGACGACACCACAAGAACATTGTGTTAACTGGCTTATTCATGGAAACCGAGATACTCAATCACAGGGTGTCAACGTGTGTTTATTTGTGTGTGTTAGTTAGCTTGGCTAATAATGCAGAGAGCTATTCCTCAGGTGTAATAACAAGGTGTGTTCTTCTGACAGGTGTAATTTCCAGCTACGGTCTCTGGCTTGACGGAACGCTCGTTTTAAATTCCACTTCCTCCCAGAGGTTTCTCGTGGTGGACGGACTCTCTCCATGGAGCCGACACATACTCAGGCTCCAGGCCTGTACAGCGCAGGGCTGTGGCAAGGGACCAGCGGTCAGTAAATCACTCACTAGCAAATGCAAACACACACACGCATGCACAGACACACACATGCAGAGACACAGACACACGTGCAAAATGACTGTGGGCCTAGCTAACTAGCTAACCTATTAAAAAATGAGCTATCTAACAAACTTAA
The DNA here is from genome assembly GCA_034670385.1 of Hoplostethus mediterraneus. Classification (NCBI taxonomy): domain Eukaryota; kingdom Metazoa; phylum Chordata; class Actinopteri; order Trachichthyiformes; family Trachichthyidae; genus Hoplostethus; species Hoplostethus mediterraneus. Next base: position 15,174,603 of record JAXDDW010000004.1, read on the forward strand.
GTAGGTAATTAAACAATTAGTTGACTAATGAACTATTAACTTACTAATTAATAGTGTAATCTCTGAGATCTATTTTTTTATTTCAACCACATCTTTGGGGATAAGCGACCATTACTGTGCTGTTTTCTCACTGCACTTCCCAGAGATCACCTGTCAATCAAACAGTGTGGCCGGTACTGTGACGTCTTTGTCTTTTTCTGTTGATGACGTTTGAGTTTCTCTAAATACCATTTTTTTGTAAAAGGCATCACTTCCTGTGCGCCAGAGGGAGTATTATTTATATGAAAATGTCATATAAGATTACTTTAACTAACCACACACACACACACAGACAGTAGATGACAAAGGGACTGCTAGTCACCCACACAGAAAGACACATGCAGAAACACACTCTTCAGTGTAGAGTTCACACACACACACACACACACACACACACACACACACACACATCATTGAAATGAAAATGTAGTGTTTTCCCCAGCAGGGCCATGCAGCTGTTTGTGCACGTGTGTGTATGTGTGTGTGTGTGTGTGTGTGTGTGTGTGTGTGTGTGTGTGTGTGTGTGTGTGTGTGTGTGTGACAGAGAGAGAGACAGAGAGCATGCCCGTATGCCTCAATGTGTGTGTGTGTGTGTGTGTGTGTGTGTGTGTGTGTGTGTGTGTGTGTGTGTGTCACCAGGCGTCATAAAGGTGATCGATTCTCTCAGCTCAATAACGAGGGTTGGCGTGGCGACAGTGACATTTGGTAGGAAATGCCACTCCGCGCTCAACGATGCCTCTGACGACGGGCCGTATTTTTGGGCATTTTTCCAATACGGATGCCATATTTAGTCAAACACTGTGAGAATGGCTGACACAGCAGAATGGGAGGAGAAGAGGATGCAAAGGGGAGGGGAGGGTGGAAAGGAGTTGACAGGGGAGAGGACAATATGAGGAGAGAGGAGTCAGGGAATGAGGGAGGTTAGAGAAGGAGCAGAGAAATGATGAGTTTAGAGTAAACAATGAGCGAGATGAGGAGGAAAGTGAGGAGGTGAAAGACGGGAGGAGAGCAACAGGCAAGCGAAAGAGGAGGAAGACAAGAAAGAGAGAAGGGGTGGCAGTAGAAAGAGAGGAAGAGAAGGAACATGACAGAGAGAGAGAGAAGGTTGACAGGATAGAGAGAAAGAGAGAGGAGGGGTACAGGAGAGAGGAAAAAGGTGGCAGGAGAGAGGATAGGGACAGAAGAGATGTTCTCAAAATATTTTACTGTTGTACTTCATCATCTTCATCATCAAATAAAATAAAATCACATTTATTTGTATAGCCCTTAATCACTGTTCAGTCTCAAAGGGCTTCACAATGGTTAGTACACGACATCCCCCAGCCTTGGACCCTCGCAGAGGACAAGGAAAAACTCCCCCCCAAAAAAATGGAAGAAATCTTGGGAGGGGCTACTCAGAGAGGGTCCCAGGATGGTCCCAGGACGGTCCCAGGATGGTTGGGCGTGCAATAGATACCGAGTTTGGGCAAGCAGCGTATAGAGAGTGCATAAAAGTTAATTTGGGTGGGACATCCAGATCTGATGTGGGGCATCACAGCGAACAGCAGCTCAGTCAGCATCGTCCTAGGAGTGGGGGACCACAGGCGCCAACTCTGCTGAGCTGCAGCCTGGAACAGGAGACACACCCACACACACCCATACACGCAGGTAGACCAGGAGAACAGGACATGTAGGCAAGATGCTAGTATCCATTGGCAGGACCCTGAGCTAGGATGAGCTAACTGGTCTAGCCTTACTCTGAGAAGAGACTGAGCCACTCCCTCAAGGCTGTTTGGTCAAATGAAAAGAGAATAAATAGGTTTTTAGCCTTGACTGTACTGTGAAGTCACATCTGGCCTGAATTGGGAGCCAGTGTAATGAGGACAGGATGGGCCTTATGTGGTCGAATTTCCTAGTTCTGGTCAGGATTCTGGCAGCAGCATTCTGAACCAGTTGGAGTTTTTTAGTGCGCCCAGTAGGTAAGCCTGAAAAGAGGACATTGCAATAATAAATTCTCAATGATACAAAGGCATGTACTAAAATTTCTGCGTCTGCCTTTGTTAGTATGGGTCGAATCTTGGCAATGTTGCAAAGATGATAAAATGCTGTTTTAGTGGTCTCCTTAATATGCAACTCGAATGAGAGGGTAGGGTAGGGAATTTTACCCCAAGGATTTTAACGTATGGGCTCTGGGAGATTACACAACTATCAAAATTTAGACTACTATTTAGACTACTATTGTCTATGTCTACCTGGTCCTACAATCAGCATCTCAGTTTTGTTGGCATTAAGTAGGGAGTTTATCGACATTCAACATGTGTCCTCTGATAGGCAGACCTCAAATTTTTTTAATTGGGTGTTATCGGTTGAATTAACAGGTATGTAAATTTGAGTGTCATCAGCGTAACAGATGCCAAATTTGCGAACGATGTCACCGAGTGGTAACATATAGATAGAGAATAGTAGTGGGCCTAGGACAGAGCCTTGTGGCACACCAATCTCCACATTGCAATCCTCTGAGGTCAGATTGTTGTAAAGGACGCAATGTGATTTATCGAGTAGATAAGACCTAAACCAAGAAAGTGCTGATCCCCGGATACCAATATAATTTTCAAGACGATTCAAGAGTATCGTATGATCAACCGTATTGTACACTGTATGGCCAAAAGTCAGTGGACACCTCTACTAATTGGTGGAGGAGGGATAATGGTCTGGGGATATAATAATCTTAATCTTAATACTACAGGATATGAAGACATTTTAGCCAATTGGGCGCTCCCAACTTTGTGGCAACAGTTTGGGGAAGGCCCTTTGCTGTTCCAGTATGACTGTGCCCCTGTGCACAAAGCGAGGTCCATAAAGACATGGTTAGACCAGTTTGGTGTGGAGGAACTCGATTGGCCTGCACAGAGCCCTGACCTCAACCCCAATGAACACCTTTGGGAGGAATTAGAACGCCGATTGCGAGCCAGGCCTTCTCGTCCAACATCACTGCGTAACCTCACAAATGCTCTTTTGACTGAATGGGCACAAATTCCCACAGACACTTTGCAAAAGCTTGTGGAAAGTCTTCCCAGAAGGGTGGCGGCTGTTATAGCTGCAAAGGGTCCAACTCCATATTAATGCCCATGGTTTTAGAATGGGATGTCCAGCAAGGTGTCCATCACATACACTTGTGATGGTCAGGTGTCCACTGACCTTTAGCCATATAGTGTATGATCAATACTACATGTACTGAAACATATCGGTATTGTTTATGACTCTTATCAAATGAGAGCTTATTTTGTTTATTGTTTTCATTTTTTCAAAATATAGCTGTGCGTGCATATTTTACAAACATGGTAGTCTAGCCATTTGCTCTGTGTGCATGTTTGTATATGTTACCTATCTGCTACCATTGTTTCCGTTTCTATGTCACCATGCATGTGAACATATGCATGTTTACATGTCTTTTTTTATATATATATATCAGGTGGAGATGCGTACATTGGAGATGGCCCCAGTGGGCGCTGTATTACTGGAACTGTCCAATCAGAGCTCCCGATCACTCCGAGCCCGCTGGACTGCCCCACCCAGACCAAATGGGAACCTCAACTACACACTGCACTACAAAAGCAAAGGTAACACAGGCAGGCACATGCAGACAAAAATAGCCTCAATTGCTTTATAAACCATGGCTGAATTTTCTCTGTGGCTTTACTACAAATCCAGCCATACATTATACATTGTACTATTATGTTTATCACGTTATTCAGATATGATTTCTGTGCTTTTCTGATGCACCACATCATTATTCCAAGCACAGTTCATACTAATGTATTTCAAATAAAATACATTTGCTTGAAATGCACTGTTTTGCAACAGATAATACCCAATGCTATGCTTTGAGTTTTAGAAAATGCTTCATATATTCAAAGATGTAGAATGCTGTCTTTGTTGAAATGAGTTGGGTAGTTTATAATGTCACCTCTGAACTGCTACTACTTCTGAAATGCTAATACTGAATGGTACTACTTAATGATACTTTCATGATGATTAATGATATATACCATCATCATATAGCAGAAAGGTGTCTAGTCACAACAAAACTGAAGCCTTGCACAGCCTAGCCTGACCCCACCTCCAGGCCCCACAAGACATCACGTACAAGCTGACAAAACCTGAAGTTACAAACTGCTCCCAGTTTTTCAAGTTTCTTACGACCAAGGAACTTCAAATAACAGTACAAATTAATTACCACAAACATTCAAAACTGAGCTTCAAACTTGTTATGGTTGTTGTGGCGTGGATTACATTCCATTTCTTCAAAACAAACTATGGAGGGACAACTCAACAACTGCGAGGCACTGACTAGCAGTGAGGAAGTACTTAGCCATAAAATTCATCATTTAAATCAGTGATCGGATCAGTGATTGGCTGATCACACTATTAAACCAGTTAGTCAGATTAAATGCTCTCATCAGCATAAACACAGCCAATTGAAGGCAAGGTGCAGTAAGGGAAGATAGCCAAGCAGATGTTCATTTTGTTTTGTTCAATATAAGGAAGGATTGTGGGATTTTAACAAAAAATCCAGTAAGGTTGTTTGAAAATTCTGAACTATGTTAAATGTTCAGAATAATTGCACTGCGACTTACTTTTATCTTAATTGGATACTACTCAATAAACCAAAGAAAACACCACAAATCAATTTGACAGTGCAGCGGTATATAGGGTTTATAAGTGTAAAAATATATATGTACACAGACAATGGCAACTTACAGTGAAAGTCAGACATGCAATGGAAGAATGAAAGAAGGAGTAATAAAACCAGAGTGATAGAGAAAAGAAAGAAGAAATATCAAAGATTTGAGAGTGGAGTGGGTAGGAGGCCAGAGCGAAACAATGCCATGAAGGTGGAAAGAAGAACAAAGTCGAATGGGAGTTAAAAAGTATGCAAAGAAAGGAGAGATGAGAGGCTTGTATTTCCATAGAAATATTGGAAAAGATGACAAGTAAAAACCTAGAGAAGAAAAGAAGAGCACCAAAACAATTCTCAGTAAAGGAGGGGAAAGCAGCGGAAGAAGATAGAGAGGAAAGGAGAGAAGTGGACAAGAAGGTAACAGAGGTAGGAGAGAGATGAACACACACACACTTTCACTTACACATATTCACCAACTCTTTCTCTCTCTCTCTCTCTCTCTCTCTCTCTCTTTCTCTCTCTCTCTCTCACACACACACACACACACAGAGTCAGGGACTTTGATCAGTGCCTCACAGAGGAACAGACAGATTAAAATGAGAGGAGAGAGGGATAGGAGAGGCGTGGAAGAAAGAGAGAGATGGTGTCTCGCTCAAGTTACCCATAACCCCCTGCTTCTTTGATACACACTACCTTCATCAGTTCACATGGAGCTGATACGTGTTTGTGTGTGTGTGTGTGTGTGTGTGTATGGGTGTGTGTCTGGCTATATTGTAGGTTTGCATGGTGTAATTTTCTGATCCTTTTACTTTGAGTATCCTTGCATAACCTCAATATAGAGGCCTCTCTCTTTTGATCTCTCAATTTCTCTCAATCAGTCTGCCTCCCTCTTGCACCCCCACTCGCTCTCCTCTCTCATTTCCTCTGTTGCTATACCTATCTATCTGTCTATCAGTCTGTCAGTTGGTCAGTTCCCTTAATCACTTTTTCCCACCCCAATGAATCTAATAAAGCAAAAATGCCTTCTTCCCTCTCACCAGTTAGATACAGTGAGCTTAACCTAAGACCTTATACATTTCTCTCTCTCTCTCTCTCTCTCTCTCTCTCTCTCTCTCTCTCTCTCTCTCTCCCCCTATCTGTCTTAGATGGTGATGGTGTATTAGATGGAAGTACAGCGGCAGGCAGCTGGTTGTCTGTGACTGACCTAAAGCCTTATACCAACTACAGCTTTTGGATCAGAGGCTGCAATACACAGGGCTGTGTGGAGAGCCTTCATCGCAATGTTACTATGCCACCAGCAGGTAACACACACACACACACACACACACACACACACACACACACACACACACACACAGACACACATGAACACACACACCATTGACTGTACTTGGTCTGAACACAGATATTGCTGGTTTACATGGTCTTTGTAGCTGTGCGTGTGCGTGTGTGTCTGATTGCATAGAATAGAGGCTGATTTTGCATACTGATAAATGCCAAAGCTGATCAGAGCAGTCTGGAGATAATGGTAACCAGACACACACACACACACACTTATAAAACACACATCTCCCCACCTCAACTACTGTTAACAAAAATGATAAATACACACACACACACACACACACACACAAACACACCTCAGTTAGAGAACAACAGAAGACAGACTCTGGAAAGTTTGACTGTTCAAGTTCAAAACAAAGGCATAAGAAAGTATAAATTTTAAATACCAGACGTTTCCTCTCTTTCTATCTCTCTCCCTACCTCTCTGTGCCTCTGGCATCTCTTTAGACTTCTTTAAGGAAAACTGTCTTGATGCGTCCTTGTTCTATGAAAGAACAGAGAGAAGATAGCGGAGCAAGAGACAGAAGAGCAGAGTAGGAGGAGAGCAGAGAGAGAGAAGTGAACATAAAAGTGCATAGTTTAAAACGATTAGTGACACCTCTGATATTGTACCTGCTAACACAGCATGAGAGAGACACAGGCCCACTGACAGTGTGTGTCTTTGTGGTGTATGTGTTATGTGTGCATGCACAGCTGTGTGTGTGCATGTCTGTATCTGTACGGCTATGAAAAGCTCTTGTATCAAGACTGTGTCTGAAAAACTTTGGGGAACCTTCAGGCCCAAACGCCTGTATGCACACAAACATGTGCACCCATGTACACATGCATTCACATGCACACATTCATTCACAACTATCTCTGGAGAGGTGGAAACATATGCTCATACACACAAATAAACACACATCACTGTCTAGACACACACTCAACAGGGAAGGACCATTTTGCTTAACCAGATTACATCCTTGACAGACAAACTCATTACATTTACTCCTGATGGCAGAAGTGCTGTGCTGATCTGGGATCGCTCAGACCAGAGCTTTTATGTGAAAGTGTTGCAACAACTGTTTTAAGTTTTATTTGCAAACACAATATAAACTGTCCTCCGTCAGTGTGCCTCCTGACAATTGTTCAGGTTAGCTTTCCAGCTCAAAATATACAGGTCAGGTCCTTTAGGTCGTCGCACCCTGAGGTCCAGTTCTCTCTCTCCTCTTAACTGGAAGACAAACACAAAGGTTAAAAACGTTCCCGGCTGTAGTTGGCCATCTAGCCTTAATTGGCCACAGCAGGTATTGGATGGAGGAAAAACCAGCCCACCAGCTTGATTCTCTCCTGCATCCAGCCCACGCCTACACCTCTCCACACCTTGTGTATTTCCATCCCACCCCTCACTGAAGTGTCTGAATATATTATGTAGTATTATGTATGTTGACATGACTCATGTGCTTGCACACACTGTCTCTCTTTCATATGTGTGTGCGTACACACACACACACACACACATTCTCCGGCCTATAGATATGGGATGTCACCTGCTTTCTGTATTTTTTTTTTTTTTCCTGTCCCTCTTCATTCAGTCATCCAAGCGCACACACACACACACACACACACACACACACACACACACACACAGAGAGAGAGAGAGAGAGAGAGAGAGAGATGCAAACAATCACCCCTCTGTCTCTTCACCACACCCAAAGTCAGACCTAGTACATCATGCAAAAACATGCATACGTACACACTAGAGCTTCTTGTGATTGTGTGTGTGAAAGTGTGTGTGTGTCTGCAAGAGTGTACTGAGGTGTGACCGTAGCTAGCCATTAGTGCGCTGATTGTTTTATAAGACCAGCCACTAATA
>JAXDDW010000004.1:15187500-15202500 GCA_034670385.1 Hoplostethus mediterraneus
CTAATAAAGTTTTGTTAATGGTTAGTGATGGTCTCATTTGTTGACAGTAATTACACTAATGGCTCAAAATGAATGTGGTAAAGATCTGTTGATGTTAAAATGCAACATGTAGCACCTTTAGTAGTTCCCCTTTTACCTAAACCCCTCTCAAAATGAGGGCTGATAAAATGTCTTCACTGAGGGTTTTATTATGTTTTTCTATTTTTGTAAACAGGGCCTCCCAAGGATAGAAGTAAAGGAGCATGCACACACTAACACACACAACCACAGTATTTTCACACTGTCGGCTTTCTCCCTGAAAATACCCATTTCTGTTTCAAAAATACACAAAATTCACAAAATTTGTGAACTCAAATGTATGTTGCTTTCAAGTTTAGGCTTTAATTTTAGATTTACCAAATATTTCGTTCATGGCATTTTTTTCTTTAGTAGATAGTTTACAGTGGAGAGAGAGAGATGCCATGCAGCAAAAAGCCCAGGCTGAATTTAAACTTAGGATGTCGTGCTATGCACCTTTGCCAGCTGAGCCACTAGGACTCCCTTCTTCTGTAAGTAAGAAAATGCACTCCCTGTCTACATTTCGGACAGTAGAGACAAGTAGACAATCTTAAGCCCCCCAATATATGATTTCAAATCCAAATAATTACTTAACCAAATTAAATCTTACATGCGTACATGAATGTATACGGTATTGTTGAACTATGTAAATGTCAAATGCATTGGAAATGCTTTTAACATACTAATATAATACATGATGAGGAGGGAGGCTTTTAATAAGAATGGATTTAAACACATGATGGGAGAAAACCAACTCCAGCCAGATTGGATTTTCCTAACATTGATGTGTAATTTGTCACCTTAAACCCGTCCCTCTCTCTCCTGTCTTCTCGGCGATGACAGGAAAGGCTGTATTCCTCTCCTAATCTCCGCTCACACACCACAAAAAAGGCAATCTTAGCCAGTGTTTATATGTCAGTATAATTTCAATATACTATATATTAAGGAATTGGCAATTTTTGTTGTGATTTTGTTATTTTAGTACAACAACATTCACACATATATTCAACCAAACACACACAAATACAAAATCGTATCTGTGCACAGAAACCACACACACATTTATGCATACCCATGCTCAAATGCAGCCATGTCGATCTTAATATACATGGTCATTTTTTGTAGTGTCGCAGGCTTTTATCCCTTAGGGTTTTATCCCTTTTGGAACCGATCCCCCTCAGCTGATCTCTCTGTGCAGGCAGAGGCTGTAACCTTGCAAGGCCCCAAGGTTCCCACTTTATTAAATGGTGTATGTTGAGATGGACCTTCATTAAATAACATGAATTCTATATGTTCCATCATTACCTCTTCCCCTTTATTCTCTGCCTTTTTCCACTCCCCGTCTCTCTCTCTCTCTCTCTCTCTCTTTTCCCCTCCTTCCATTCTTTCTGTCTTTCTACTTTTAAGCGCAGAGCGGGTTTCACCTCCTCCATTGGACAGACCTTTAAGTATTCACGAGAGAGGGAGGGATGGAGAATAAAGAGAGAGAAAAGGAGATAAGGAAATGAGAAAAGAGTGAAAAAGAGAGGAAAGATGGAGAGAGCAAAAAAGATAGAACGAGAAGAAAAAGAAAAAAGAGGGAGAGAAGAAAGGAGAGGGCTAATGACAACAGAGAAAGAGAGAGACCCAGGCTTCCTCCTTTCCTTTTTATCATTCCATTAAAGTTTTATATCCATCTTTTTAATGTAATTTGGTCCCTATGAATTCCTGCCGCTGCGGAACAGACAGACGGCTCCTGTGAACATAAACTCTAGCTGTGTTGGACAGCTCCCTTTTCTCTGTCTACTCCCATGTTCACACCAGCTAAATGATCTAAGAGTGTGTCTGTGTGAGTGTGTGTGTGTTTGTGAGAGAGTATGAATAAAGCGCCGTTTTGACAAAATGATCTTAGCCAAGCGGCCTAAGAAAGTGTGTGTGTGTGTGTGTGTGTGTGTGTGTGTGTGTGTGAAGGTGTATGAGAGAGAATCTGATTGAAGCCCTTTCCAACATGATCATAGCTCAGTGATTTTAAGGTGAACGTGTGTGTGTGTGTGTGTGTGTGTGTGTGTGTGTGAGAGAGAGAGAGAGAGACAGAGAGAGAGAACATGAATAAAGCACTGTTTTACCAAAATGAACTTAGCAGAGTGATCCGAGGACGAGAGAGGAAGCGAGTCAGGGAGAAAAAAGGAGAGAGAAACGAAGGTAGAGGTAATGACAGAACACGTAGAATTCATGTTATTTAATGAATGAGTGAGTGCATGAATAAAACAGTATTTCACCTTATTTCCCTGGTATTTTGCTCAGTTAATACACAGTGATGCTGCCTTAGTTCGCTGAAGGGAGTATTGAAGTAATGTGAGCATTGTCCCATCGTTATTTCAAGAACTAGAATATTGTGTGGACACTGTTACATTTAGAAACCAGTGGGGAAAAGGCCAGCACTGAAAAATGTTTATTCTGCAATATGTGCTATATGTTATGGTTTCTGCTATATATATTATGGTTGAAGGCTGTATAGCTGGAACATTTTGGATCAGATTTTCAAGAGGATAGAATCTGCCCTCATCTCACATTGCACATTTTATTTTAAATAGCATGTTTTACTTGGCATCTTGTGATTATTTTTGTTCTTATGCCTGAAATGAAATAAATCACTCATTCTGTTTGGGATGATATTGTTAACCAGGTATGCTTGACATTTTACACGTTACCATCATAGTCTTAGTGGCTCAACAGGTTAGGGCACGTCTCAAAACAGGTACAAATCAGGGTCATGACCTTAGTTGTGCATCAATCTCTTTCTCACTCCCCCATCTTTGTCCCTCTTCACTGTGTTTCTCAAGCAGAAATGACATAATCTTGAAAAAAGATTCTCACCGTATTGCTTGTCACGTTTAGACACCATGCTGTAAGCATATTGATAACAGTAAAGCTCCCCGTTTGTCCTCATTATGACTCCTATGAGCCTTGATTCACCTTCAAAAGCCCCATCATCATACACACACACACACACACACACACACACACACACACACACACACACACACATGACCCTCTGCTAGGCTAAAAATAATACCCTTCCCTTTCTCCTCACATGGATACACACATAAACACACACAGATGGGCCCTTGCATACAACTGCATACACACAAAGACACACAAGCATCTACATAACATGTGTACACACACACGCGCGCACACACACACACACACACACACACACACACACACACACACACACACCCCTTCCTCCTCCTCCTCCTCTCCCAGTCCTTGTCAGTTGATTGTGTTATTACTATGCTAACCAAATCCTTATAAATGTGATTTAAGGCTTGGCGGCCCCGCACTCCTGTTTTAGCCTTCTGCTACTGTGGTTTACTGGAGAGAGGGGGAGGGATGAAGGGAGAGGGGAGGAGAGAGGGAAGACAAGGGAGAAAAGAAGGATAGAGAGGGGGCAGGGGGGATAGAGGAAAGCAGAGAGGGGTGGGGAAAGGGAGGAAGAGTGATGGATGGAGGCAGAGGCGGGGTGCAGAGAGAGGAAGAGAGAATGCAAGTTAGGGAGACAGAAGAGGTGAGGGAGAGTTGGGGGGTGACCACTGCAACGCATTCCCGTCAGCGCTGCGTTCGCTCCCTCCTATCCAGAGAGCAGTAAAGCGTCAGTAAAATAGAAAAAAAAAGGAAAAAAGCATCACCTGCATCTTAAATGAAAATTTCAATTGAAAAACTTAACAGCCCTTCAAATTGCAGAATTTAACACGCGCCAGTAAAGCCTAAATAACACTCAACACTTAGAGGGGAGAGGGGGCATGGGGGGAGGGGGGGAGAGAGGGGATGAAGGAGGAATGGGGGGGTAACAGAGGAGGTTATTTTGGGTGGTTGAGGGGGGCTCTATCAAGGTGACGGGGTTGTGTTGTGCGGTAAAATTATTTACAGTTTCCGTCTGTCTTTGTCTGTCTGTCAGCCTGCCTGTCTGTCTGCCTGTCTCCTTGCTTGTCTGTTGTTGGACCAGACAGACATGTTGCGTCATGTTGGGTCAGACAAACGGAAAGACGTCTAGTCAGGCAGACGAGGAATTTAGTCAAGCAGACAGACGAATGCAGCGTGTCAGCTAGAGAGACGAGCAGCCACCCAGCCTTCCAGACAGAAAGACGAGCACGCAGACAGGCACACGGACAGACAGGGAGACAGGCTCCGTGGTTATTCGTGGGGTTCGGTGGACCTTTGCTGGTAATTGAATCAGTGTGAGTGCTGAGTAGAGCTAGCATAAAAACCTGTTAACCCAAAAGGTCAACTCTCTGCATTGTTTATTTAGCAGGGAGACCAGAGAGAGAGAGAGAGAGAGAGAGAGAGAGAGAGAGAGAGAGAGAGAGAGAGAGGCGCGGAAGAAGAATGAGGGGGAGAAAGAGAGAGATATGGTGGCCATGAGGGCAAAAGTGAGAGAGAGGTGGTGGGAGAGGGAGAGAAAGAAAGGGAGGGAAGGGGTCAGAGACAGAGAGGGAGAAAGCATAGGAGACAGACAGACAGAAAGAGAGCGAGACAGAAAGAGAGATGCGTTGATGGTAGCGCTATTTGTGATCTGTAAAACCAGTCAAGCTTTACATCACCAGTTTTATTCTGTTGTTTATTTGTGTGGTAGATGGAAAGAGCGAGTGTGTGTGTGTGTGGGTGGGTGTGTGTTTTTGCTTGTACTTGTGTGTGTACTTGTGCTGCCTTCTCATTGTATCTACCTATATACCTGTGATTTTCTTTGGGGGGCGGGGGTACATGCGATGCCATATATAAACCAAAATCAACATCATGTCAAACTAGCATTAGCAGACGCTTTTATCAAAAGTGACAAACAAAGGTACTTGACACTATGTGGGGATCGAACCCACAACCGTGAGACTGAATGCTCTACCGACTGAGCTGTCCGGGCCAGGCCAGGCCGGACACGCCATACAACAGAAAACTTCAACCTTTAGAAAGGGTTTGCCTGTTATCCCTTTGTCTCCTCCCAAAATACACCATGAGGGGTGGCCGCAATCAGTGCAAAGTGCTGCTCGGTGGATCAGATGCATGCTAAATATACAAGTCAATTCAGCAAAAAAGTCTTATCCAATTTTCTAGTATCTTAGTCAATAGACAAGGCAACATGAAACTGCCGGATTTTGGCATGGAGTTTGCTGTTATCTGGAACTCCAGAGAGAAAGACAGAACAGCACATGTCAGGGCTAACCTCAGACTAATCTGTCCCCTGTCCCATCTGTCCCTTCACTGCAACAGTTGACCTTGAAAGTCAGCTAACCCCGATCCACAGCAGGGCTAAGGGGTACAGTATGTTAGCCCAGGGTTTTGTTTGTTTGTGTGTGTATATATAGTATATATATACACACACACACACACACACACACACATTCTTTTTAGTTAATGTTATTGGCTCTGTCCAAAAAGATCTTGAAGCATCATTATCTTTTTAGGAATCATTGGCAAATATTGGCTTCTATAAAACACTTATTTTTGCATAGTTCAGAAATTCTTTATTTGGAAGTGACTTGTAATTGTGCAAGCTTTTAAAAGCTTTTATTTGAAATAATATATTGTAGCAATTGCAATTTATTACAAAACTCTGAGTTGTCTCTATAATTTGTTGCTCGATACAAACCCAGTCCCTGTTCGAGTTTGGCCTATACCATTCACTGGCTTGACCTTAAAGCTAAATAATAAAAATGTATTTAAAATTAAATTAAGACCGCACTTATTAGAAGCCGCATTTAGATGTTATAGTGAACAGTAAGCTTTTTTTCCACCCCAAATAAATTAGCTGATTTTTTAATGTAATGAGTCATTTGGAATTTCGACTGGTATCATAGACAATATATAGTTAATCTTTGGGGATATAGACATTTACACATTCATATCCCTTTTTATTCTATTAATTCTGTTATTCTATTTGTTGTTTTGACCCAAATATTTTCATACCGAAATATTTTATTTATTTTTTTATTTATTGTTGACTAACTTTTTGCAGATTTGGTTTATTGGTACGAGTTCAGATTTATCCCAATTTATTTTGTCGCCCGACAATTTACCAAAGCAAGGTACTTCAACTTCAACTATTTCAAAGATTTGTCTGGTTTAGTCATAAAGACGATCACGTGCCAACATATAATTATAGGTTTTACATAGTTTTAAATATCACACTAACAGACACTTTAAAATTGTTAGCAGAACTGGGACTGGAACATTGACCTGGTCTGAGAATGTAAAACAGAACTCAGAACAAACCTGGCTAGTCTAAGACATGCACACACTCACACAACCACTCTCTCGTGCACACATGCTTGCATACACGCACACACACTTTGTCTCGCACACAATCATGCATACATAATCTCAACTCTCATGCATACATCCTCTCTCTCCCACTCTCTGCTACTCTCTCTCTCTCTCACACACACACACACACATCTGCCATCTGGGGAAGCCGTTAGCGGTTAGCGGTAGCACTTAGCGACGCAGCACGCTCCCTGAGTCCGCTCAGTCACCTTGATCTGCCTGCCCTTCACACAGCACCATTACTGCTATACCGCATCACTGTGGGTGTGTGTGTGTGTGTGTGTGTGTGTGTGTGTGTGTGTGTGTGTGTGTGTGTGTTGAAGAGAGAGAGAGAGTACGCATATGTGTGTTTGAGTTTGTGCACCTGCATAAACGCATGTACGCATCTCTGTGTGTGTTTGCATGTGTATGGGTCTGTGCATGGTTTTGTGTGTGTTTGTGTGTATATGTTTGCGTACATGCATGTGTGTGTGTGTGTGTGTGTGTCTGACCATTATAGAGCAGTACAGTGGGATGTAAATGACAGGGGGAAACATTACCTTCAGATGAGCTACCTTGGGGCTGAAATATCACTCTGGCCAGACTTGTGTAGGTGTGTATGCATGTGTGCAAACATGCACGCAATATAAGTGTGTGTGTGTGTGTGTGTGTGTGTGTGCGTGTGTTTTCCTGCATGCATACAATATACTTGTGAGGATAATTTTGAGTTCTGGACATCAGAATTACTACTACTAAGAAGTGAGAACTGCACTGAACATAAATGCACAGTTCAGGACCCAAATGAGAAATGAGATATTAAGGCCTCTGTTTTCGTCTGGCGATGGCGGGTATTGTGCCAGTGAAGAGGCATTTTTGTCAGGTGCACACAGGTTTTTTTTTTCTCATCTGGACCCGTGGTATTATGGTAACTTGCCGTGAACTTCACTGCACCTAAGTGGGAGGAGAGGCGCAGTAGGGGGTGTGCCAGCAACGATCAAGCAGCACAGTGCAATTTTGGTGTCAAGGATTACGGATATTTGCGCTTGCGTTGCCTTCATGCTCAGACCACATCAAAGGTGCGCAGTGCAAAGCACAGCCGTGTTCTGTGCTGTTTTTGTGGCTTTATCAAGCGATGCACATATGAACAGATCCTATTGAAAATCTTACCAACCCTTTTTGTGGATCATATGTTGTCCAATTTGACTTTGATGTAAAGCCTTCAAGCAGGAAAAAATAAGGTAGAACATTTTTCATACTAACTATGTACACATGTGGTTGTGGTGTTAATGATTGTTAAGTTAATGATCATTACAATATAGTCAATATGTGCCATGATGCACGGAGAACAACATTGAGGGAAATTTCAATATCTCCATAAACCTTTCAATATCTTCATAAAAGACATACCGATTGGTTAACTAGGCCATATATTTGCTTGTGGTGATTCTGCACCTCCCCACACTGACACCACTTTTCTTTTGCGAGAGGTTTTTGTGGCACAGCCACTCCAGTCTGTTCTCTTCTATCACACACTGTGCACTGCTTTTAAAGGAAAAGAGGTGTTTTGATTGGTCATAGGGCCTCCACACCTATTGATAATGTATTCCTCCTAAGCCAACACTGTTTCTAACTGCACCTCTGGCCACTAAATTACAGGCTCCAGGTCTGTGAAAATATATCATTACTGTGTCTTGTAAAGAGCCACCACAGGTAGGTTAGCAATCCATTTGGGGCAATCCTGACACATAGTTTAATAAACTCAAGTTTTTGCTAGTTTTGTAACTTTAAGCAGTCTAGCAAGCAGGCAGTTGTAGTTCTGCTTAAAGACGAAGAGTCCTGCTTTATCTTTTGGATTAATCGAACTTGGGTTTGGAACTGCTCTCTGCACCACTCCTGTGAGTAAAGTGTGCTCCTGTGAATGTTAACTTCCTTAATCTCTAAATTGTTGCTATGCTACTATAGAATACAGTGGTATCTATGTTGAAATTGCCAGGGTTCAACATCAAATGCTGAATGCTGTGCATCACAGCGCTTCCAACGCTTGCGTTGCGGCTCGTCAATCTGACTGCCTAATAGTCATTGTAGTAGCAGTAGTAGAAGTGCATTATTGAGCCCACAGAGGGAAATTACTTTATCACTGAAATACCACAAATAATATACACAATACACAAAACAAAGCACAATGAGGGCACTGATCTCATGGAGTGAACAGTCAGAAGCATGCAATAAATAATAAATAATAACAAGAAATAATCAGTGCTCATGCCACAGCAAGGAGCCATCCTGCGTCTATCCTGTCCTGTGACCTAGTCCTAGTCCTATGACATCTCAACACGTTGACATATTGTAGCACAAAGCTTGTCTCTCTTGTCTCTCAAATGACTGATGCCCAAATATTCCTTGTGGAAGCTGAAAGGAGAAGGAAACTTTTGCTTTCCAAACAATTACCCTTAGGATGGTATGAATTGCAGTAGAAGTGCAGAAAGCACATACAAAATATGGAGTTTTTGCAATGCATGCTTTCAACATTTGTAACATTGCACTTGATAATGTTACAATGATATTTAGAGGGCAAAGAAGAGGGACATTGTCAAACACGTTGTGTTGGGGCTTGTGGAGACATCTAGAAAAGGACCATTTATTCTTCTGGCTGATCAGTCAATAGTGCATCAAGTACACACTTTACTGGGAGTGTGTACTTGTGTGTGTGTGTGTGTGTGTGTGTGTGTGTGAGAGTTTGTATGTATGCATGTGTCTGTAGATTTGAAACACATTTGCATCCCTGTCTGTAATTATGAAAATGATGGGTCTGCGTGGGTGTGTGTGTGTGTGTGTGTGTGTGTGTGTGTGTGTGTGTGTGTGTGTGTGTGTGTGTGCGCGCGCGTGCGCGTGCGTGCCAATATCCACTTTAAGACGGCCAGTTGCAAACTTGCTGTAAGTGGCTACAATGTTCCCAGAAGTCCAGTCCAGCCTACCCTCAACCTCTTGAAATCCCTAGCCGTATCAAAACACACATTCAAGCACACACACACATTCTGCATAAATCCATAAATACAATCTTCTCTGCCCCTGGCACTACAATACCTAACCAAGTTAATTTGAACACATATCGTATGTGTGCGTGTGTGTGTGTGTGTGCGCGCGCGTGTGTGTTAGTGTGCGTTGTTGAAGGGGAGGAATTGAGAGAGGAAGTGGGTTTCCACGTTAATCCCTTGGATAGGGACGGCCAAATCACTCTTTGTCCTTCTGATGTCATTCTTGACGTTGCTTGTCAAATAATTCCTTAGAACAAATCCCCCCTTCCTCTCTTTCCTCATCTCCTTAACAAACACTCTCTCTCTCACACACAAAAAATAATAGACAATTCTCCTGTCTCCATCTCTCCCTCTCTCTCTCTCTCTCTCTCTCTCTCTCTCTCTCTCTCTCTCTCTCTCTCTCTCTCTCTCTCTCCCTCCTTCCCCAGGTCCAGGACGAGTGGACACACCAGCTGTATCAGGGCTCCATCCTCGTAGTGTGACACTTACCTGGGCTCCTCCTCCCCAACCAAATGGGCTCATTACCAATTACACCCTCTATCTTCACCCCAGCTCTAGTACTAGCTTAACTCCTAACCCCAGCCCACTCTATAGCCCCAGCCCAAACCCAAACTCCGGATTAGGTCTTAACCCCAGTCCAATGTTCGGCACTAGTACTAATCAAGGTCCAGGCCTCGACTCAGGTCTTGACCCCAGGCCAACATCCAGTCTTACCACACCAGGCTCAAGCCACATCTCCATGTCTACCATCAACACAGGCTCTAATGGCGTCTTGAACACAAGCCAAGACACTTTCCCCAACTTCCTCCCTAACCCTATCTCAAGCCCCAGGCCTGGTAACTCAGAAGGCAACCAAACTGGCTCCCACACTGTTACCAATACAAGCCAAGGTCCCAGTTCCATCTCTTTCCACCCCACTGAATCCAATGTCATCTCCAGTGCAAGCCTAGGCCCCAGCCTTTTACTGTCTAGCCCAGAATCCTATCCAACCAGCTCCAATACTGTACCTGATATAAACCACACCCCTGTCTACGGCTCCACTAGTGCAGGCTTGGACGTCACCTCCTCTCCTCATTCAGTCACTGTTCCAGGAAACACCACCAGCTACACCTTCCTCAACCTACTGCCATACCAGATCTACAGCCTACGGGTAGAGTGTGCTAATATGATATATGATAAGAAAAAACACGCTAAGCTACAGTAGAATACAATATGATGTCAGGATATAATGGTCAAACACAATTATTGAATGTTATTTAAAACAAAAAAAAACAATGCAAAATAATTAAAATTAAATTACAGTTTGATACAATGTGATAAAATATAAGTTAAAAAAATGTATAAGCCAAACCACGTTAGAGAGAGAACCTGAGACAGTTTTCCACCTATTAACTGTTCAGTGACTATTATATGACCATTTTGATCCACTTATGTATGATAAATGCTTGCAAATGATCAAGGATGACACAACCATGTTACAAGCATATGGTAACATTTAGCACACAATTTACAAACAATATTGGAAAAAAACCTTAACAGTTACCTTCCGTTGTCGAGTCGTTTTTGTCTGACACCTTTTATTGAGGTCAGACTGCAGCCTTGTCAGCTAGCAGGTGATGTCTGTCTCACACAAGTGGATGTGTTTACAAGCAACAGCTGATTAGTCTCTGGTGTGACAGAGAACATAAACGTGTTGCGTTAGAGATCCATTTATGTAAATTCCTATACATTGACCAACTTTTTATTTTATTTGACTGTGCCGATATTGTCGCGGTGTGCCACAGGTGAGCCTACGTACGGGAGACACTGTGACTGTGTTCAATACTGTTTTCCAACCTCCAGGTGGAAGCATGTACCAGTGTGGGCTGTTCGCTGTCTGGGCCATCCCTGCCCTTTCGTACCCCACCAGCTCCTCCTGAAGGGGTCCCTGCACCCCACCTATACTCTGACACCCCCACATCTGTCCTCCTGTCCTGGGGGGCACCAGAGAGGAACAATGGACCATTGGAAGGGTGAGACATGATAAGATAACATTACAATACGCGACATTTTCATATTAGTAAATATCCGTTTTGCTACTCGCACGTTAGCTTTTTTTTGGGAAGAGATATGTAGATGTAGATAACTTTGTAGTTAACGTGACCAGCGATAGCCACCGTGGCCAAACAGACAAAGAAAAGACTGGTACCTACAGCAACTCAAACCTTATCAGTAGAAAGTCCAAGGAAAAAGACGTCACCGTACTGGCCAGACTGTTTCATTGCCAAGAGAACTCTGGGAAGTGCGGTGCAAAAACACCATAGAAATCACCAATGATATCATCATCAAAAATCAAAAAGCAAAGAAGTCCAGGACTGTGTTCACAACAACTTCCTCATTTAGTTTCTCTAATTTTTCCTCTCTTTGTGCATAGGTGGCTGATAGAGCGCAGGGTGGCCGGTACCACTGAAGTCTCCACAGTGGGCCATCTCCCTCCAACCTCTCCCCCTCTCTCCCTCTTGGATTCCTCCTCAGCCCTGAGTCCCTGGACCAGCTACCAGTACCGGCTGGTGGCCCACACCCAGCCTGGCAGCGCTACAGGTAAGGCTCAATTGAAAATTAATTCAGGGCACTGATTTTCTTCAAAATAATTGATGATATTATTCAATATATAAATTGTTATAATATTGTGACTTTTTGTATCTCAGTAGATTGCATAACTATGTATTGTTACATGCTTATCTGCAGGACCCTGGGCCAATATCACCACCAGACCTTCTCGTCCTGCTGGTCTCAGCCCACCGAGGGTGACTGTCCTGGGGCCAGAGTCACTCCAGGTAACGGGTGTGGGTTTTCCCAGGTTGAATCAAGAAGGGATAAACAACCCATACTGTTGACATGGGACCAATGCACTAGAACACTAGTTAACTTCACATGTATCACCTATATTCTATTGATCACCATTGAATGGAAACCTTTTTTGCCATGTCCTGTCCATTTTTTCCTGATGTGGCTGAGGTAAGATACTAGAGCTAGCCAAGCATACAAAACATTCTCCACACTGGCCCTCACTCAAAATGCAACATGTTGTGTGGCTGCATTGCATTGAGGCTACTGTCAGTGGAGAAATTGGTATCAGATTTCTTCCTGTATCATCCTTGAAAGTCAGTGCAAAATGGTCTGGAACTCTGCAACTCCATTGTAGCTGCACTGGAAATGTGTCGTCACATCATCTACTGCAGCTCTATATAAATACATTGCATTCACATATCATATCACAGATCATATTCAATCATCGTCGCTGGAAACTACAGACCAAGAATGAGAATCTCTCCCGTCACTCGAGGTTTACAACAGTAGAAAAGACAAAGCAATGTCATACTGATTTGTCTCTCTCTCCCTCTTTGGATTTAATGAGAAAGAAACACACTCAACTCAAGGTCCCCTTCAGAAAATGGGAGGGGCTGTGACCCTGTCTGAGGCAGCTTCCTTCCTGTCGGCCATTTTGAAGGAGGGGCAAGAGTTTAGTTCCAACATTGGCTAATCCCACATCAAGCCTTCTCAAAGAAACCAACACACACACTCTCAGGCACAGAAACAACATCACGCACACACACACACACACACACATATCCACGCATGCGCTCTCACTCTCCTTCACACACAGAAATATTATTACACACACTCATATGCACCGACACCCCTGCGCTAATGCTAACTGCAGAAAAATGCTAATGCCCGTCATCATTTCAGACACGCCCCTGTCATCTCTGCAGCAACACAGCTTTAGGCATCAGAGGTCAGAGAGGGAAAGTGCTCCTTCCTGGTTGTCGCTAATTGGACAGACAGGCAGGCCGCTTTCTGGTTACCGGTTGACCTTGACAGCGCAGAGAGGATTTAGAGTTTCACCCTTCATTCTCTGTCTTTTCTTCTGGCTCTGTTCTCTTTTGCATTGCATATTGCTTCTTCCTCCTCACTCAGCTACTCACTCACTCTCACTTAACCTACCTCCCTCTGTCCTTTCTTCCCTCCCATTTTTCGTTTCAATTAATTTGTCTTCTTTTGCATTTGCTCTTTTATGCAGTGCTTTTGGGTCTTGTCTCACTCACTCCCTTGCTCGTCTACCCGCTGACTAACTCATTCTTTCACTCACTCTTCACTCACTCATCCACTTCCTTTCTCCTTCCTCCCTTTCTTAATTCCCTTAATCAAGTTGTATACATTCCAGTGTTCTAAACATTTCATCTGAAATACTCCATTATTAGTGCCTTCTTTAACGTGTAAACCTAGTGAAGTGAAGTTAGTGTCATTTGTGGTGGTAGGTGGTTTGTGTCTTTATTATCCTGTAATGTGTCCCAGATGGTAGTGACTGAAAGATGTGCTTGCCAGGGTGAGTGTGGTCTTGATGCTTGATTCATGATGCTTTGCCTAAATGCCCCCAGTGACCTATGGCCAGCTAGCAGAGATTTGGTGTGGGTGCCATACAAACCCAAAACTTCTATAGACACTATTACAGAAATGTGTTCAGAAAACAACACATTCCCTTTAAGAGTGGCGTCTACAAGCTTGTGCAGTGTAAATAGAAGGCTCTCTAGAGATCCAGGGCAGGTTTGGGTTTGGAGGTTTGGTTTGGCTGCCATACAAACACGCTAGTGAGGCATCTAAAACAACCTAACAGGCTTTGGAGTGCAACATACTTATACTCTAACATACTTATGCTCTCAACATGCTGCTGTGTGCACACACTGTCAGGATGAATGCTTGAGTGAGTGCACATTTCTACACACACACACACATTATTTTTTCCCTTTATCATGCACACAAATACACCAACATACATAGGCAATGTGTACATAGGCAGCACACACACTTACACTACTGTGTCCTGAACCAGTGCCAGGAACAGACACAGGGAGAAAGACAGGAACGCTTAAGACTTCAAACAAAGACGACATTTACATAAATGTGTGAATTATTCATCAAGCCCTGGGTTCCTCTTTGTCTCGACATGTCTTTATGTTGTTGTTGTTTTTTTACAGACTCTTGTTGACTCATTAATTTGAGGTGATACTGCTAAGGAGATGAAAAGGAGATGGACTTGTAAAACTAGTGACATCAGAATATTATTTTCAAAATGCAATGCTTTTATCTGACAGTAGCAAACTGCGCAGACGTCAGTGGGACTGTAAAACAAAGGCCTGTTTGTTTTTCTTTATCTGTCTGTTTGTTAGTGGAGGTTGATTGGTAGAATGAAATACTAATGAATGTAAATGCATTTTGAGATGGGCTCTTTCTCCACGTTCTTATCTGCAGCAGACCTCAGTCAAATAGTATTTGCAAATAATTCTTAGCATTTGTTTTAACCTAGTTGGGAGTTTCAGATGCAGACAATGCAGTCGGTACCAGAAAATTCACACTATATGAAAGTCAATTTAGTAGGCCTATACTTTTCTGAGATTAAATCGTTCTCAATCTGAATTGTGCTGATGTGAGTACCCCCATCCATCTGGGGCTGTGGTAGGTATGAACATCTTTCTCAATTTAGACTCATTTCAAGGATCCCTTTGCTTGTATATTCATACCCTGAACAATCAAGAATGCCTGTTCTGCTTCCTGTAAACAGTCCAAAAATACACACACACACACATTCTCT
>JAXDDW010000004.1:15205000-15210000 GCA_034670385.1 Hoplostethus mediterraneus
AGAGGGATAAAGAAGCCAAGGTTTTGAGTAAACGGCATGCCCAAAATCCTCAGTGCGCACATTGAATAGTCCAAGTCTGAGTACGAACAAATGTACATACGCATCTCTATCTGTGTAACCAGTGTAACTTTACTCCGTCTGAACTGGGACTTGTGTTTTTTTGCAAAGCTAGAAATCCAGGCAGCCAAGACTTAAATCTGTGTTGTTGTCAAGAGACGTATTCTGTGGCTGCTGAAAAACTTAAGCAAACGAGCAGATAGGAGCATGTTAACGAGCTACTAACACGAGTGCCCTGGTAATAAGCTAAGTGTTGCGTATGTTTTAATCAGTGTATTCTCAGTCCTAATGTTCTGCTCTGTTCTGTGCTGTCCTGTTCTATTCTGCTGCCGATTAGGCCTAAAATAAAGGTCCATTTTCATGGCAGGCGATTAAAATGCATGAGCCCCTCTCCCTGCTCTGCTCCGCTCAGCTCTGTGTGTTTGTCTAAGTGGGCTGGTTAAAAGGCGGCATTAAGCCCTTCTCTTCTGATTACAGCAGAAATTAGCATCACTGTGGGGAGAGGAAAACACAAACCCTGCAGAAAAAAAAACAACAGAGGGAAGGATGGAGGGAGGAAGGGATGAGATACAGTAAAAGGGAAAGAATAGAGATGATGAAAAACAGCAGAAGAGGAGGAAAAGAGTGATAAGGGGAAGAATCAGAATAGAGAAAGAAAAAGTGAGCATGTGAGTGTGCTCGTGTCTGTGCCCGCACGCTCACGTGGGTACATGGGTGCGTATACGTGTTTATGTGTTCATGCATCCCCACACATCCATTCGTGCATGAGGGTGTGTTTTCTTTTCTTTTAATTTCCCTTCAGATACGAGCTGCTCAGACGTAAAACCCACCAGCCCCTGGCCATCGCCACCGTCCCCACAGCAACAGCCCCGCCCCCTCCTCCCTCCGAAGATCTCCATCGCTGGCTCCATGTTTACTCCGGCACCAAATTGTTCTACCAAGATAAAGGCCTAAGCAGGTGAGATTACCGAAATGAGCTCTAGAGCAAACGCCGGCGCCGCGGCGAACCATGTGTGCAGAGCCGATCGGCGAGTTGCTGCCGATGCCGATCTTTTAATACCGCTCAAAGATACATTAAGCAAATATCCCAAAGAATTAAATTGTTTTTCACACAGCGTCCCCTAATCTCAGTTTGGCACTTGGTGGAAGCAGATTTTTTTTTCCCTCTATGCTTGCTAAAAGGCTCTGGGTGTACTCTTTCTGGGTTTGTCTCTCCACTGTGCTTGATTCCAGTGGTAAACACACACAAACTTTTGGAGGCATAAGCACTTTTCACTTTGTGGGATTTTTTTTTTTTTGATGTCCTCAAATGGACTTTATGAGAAAGTAATTAGTGTTTGTTCATTAGCATTCTTCATATTAGCAGGACAGCAACTTTCAAATGAAACTATAGATAAGCAGGGAGACGTGACTCTGAAATTAGTTATGTTAAAGAATAGTCCCAGTCATCCTGGTCATTGCTGTACTTCTTTGGCCTGAATGTAGTGAAGAACCAGGTGAAACTGGAATGTAATTTGTATGCACTTGCCACACAAACAAGAGCCAAATCTTGCCACCATCAATCTTTCTCAATTACTCCTGGGGTATTAATAGATTTAATGTCATCTTACCTTACGTTGCTAATGCTAAATAAATTACATATGTAATAATAATAATAATAATAATAATAATGGTAATCATCATCACAACCGTCATCATTCCTTTCTCTCATCCTGTCTGTCAATTTTCTCTCTTAATCCCATATTGTTGTCATTGTAGTTGATTGATTGATATACAGTTTCACAGTACCAGTGACTTCCTATCCACCTAAGAATTGATTGATTGATCATTGGATGTACTAGCTCAGACTGTTGTTCTGCTTCTTGCATCCCATGATGAAGATATTTCCTAGCAGGTTTTGTGCTGATTATCACCATTGTCTTGCAGAACAATCAGTCTAAGGTTGTAACTGATATATGGAAACAATGACATCGCCCCCACGTGTCAAAAACAGTGATATTGTCCTTCAACAGATTCACCTGGTACCAGTACCAGTTACTGGTCCATAACGACGTGGGCTACTCTTCAGGAGAGATTGTTACTGCAGTCACCATGGCGGGGGTACCCCTCCACCCCCCCTCGCTGTCTGCCTTCCCTATCAATCACACTACTGTACAGGTCAACTGGACACAGCCCTGTAAGACCTTGCTCTCATTGACACACTCACACACACACACACAACACACTAAACTAACCTGAACGCTTACCCATATCCTAACCTAAAACTAACCTTAACCCTAAACACCAGTCCTAACCCTAACCTAACCTTAAAGTTACAATATGGAACTTGTATTGTGTTGTGTAGTGTATTGTTAGGCCTGCCTTCCTGCCCCTCAGCTGGTCAAGTTTACGTCCCAACACTTGCCGCTCATCTTGATAAACTGTCTAGCTTGAAACACCATCCAGCCTGAGGTACTGTAACCAGCATCCATAAAGCCACCACAAGCGTTGAAGAAGCAAACTGTGAATGTAGGCAATCTGCAATAAAAAAGGAATGCCGATATCGTCACAGATTTAGCTTTAGCCATGTCTTTTCTTACCGCTTTCATTGTTGTTGTTGCCATGACTTCCCCGTGCTTGGTAGCCACAACCCTTCTCGCGCACACGAACACAGTAAATGGTATATGTGCAAAAACATCCCAAACAAAAAAAAAAAAGCAAATTTCAGGATTCAGGCATGTACACACAGGCAGATGAACACAGATGGAAAATGTGTGATATATCCTATTTGTTATTTTAATGTAAAAAATCCTAATTTTATCCTTAACCCTAAACCCAAATCCTAACTAGTCCGTTGAAGAAGTGAGTACCGGCCAGAATGACTTCACAAAAATGTCCTGTTCTGTCCTCTGCTTTAAAACTGTTCGTTACATGTATCTCATTGACAGTTTGACCGCTCTCTCTCTCTCTCTCTCTCTCTCTCTCACACTCTCTCTGTCTCCTTTTCTCTTCTCAGCTCTGCAAGACCTGCAGGGAGAGGTGGAGTTCTACTTCCTCATGGTAGACTCCGCCCACATCAGTCGAACTTTGACCTTTCCCATTGGAATCATCTCCACAGTGATAAGTGACCTTTGGCCCAGTACCACATATCGGGTGTCACTACAGGTGTCCAACGGAGCACATAATACAACTAGGGCAGTAGTTAACGTCACCACAAAGGATGGAGGTGTGTGTCTATTTCTGCTGGCTCATGCATGCGTGGAGGCGAGGTGTCTTTGTAAATGTGTGTGAGGGTGAGAGTGTGCACATATGTGTGAGTGTGTTATGTGTATGCAGTACCTAAATTAAATTCATCTAATAGAGGTGTCTGTGTTTATGTGTGTGTTTATGGATATGTGTGTGTGTGTGCGTGTGTGTGTGTGTGTGGTACTTCATAGGAGATGCTAAGTGCATCATGTAGTGAGGCATTAGATCAATACAAAGTGTGTGTGAGGCAGATGTAAGGTGTTGTGAAATGCTTGTTGGAAACACACACACACACACACACACACACACACACACACAAGCAACTATGCACACAGGCCTACACACAAACTGTCAAAACACCCTCTACCTGTCAAACAAGGCTACTAGCTGTTGCCGTGTCTAATGCAGATTATCACTACAGTACTTTATAATTCCCCAGGCTTTTCCAAACATTTGAGACATTAAAATAACATGTACAGTTGTAAAGTAAATGCAGTAGGTTTTTCTAAATAGTTCATAAATACTGTCCTGAATTTTCTGTAGAAACATTTTTAAATTATTAATTAAATAATTTTATTTTTAATTAATTAAAAATAATTAATCTAAAATAAATGAAATTATAGCTGTTGCTTATTTTTAAATGGAAAAAAATTTTGTTTTTACAGCAGAGAAGTAATTTTGAAAGACATAACACCATAACATATATATACCGTTCATACGGTAAACACAATATGAGAGACACATATCTTAAATGTTGGAATCACTGAAATCTCCCAACCATTGAACCCCTGAAATACAGCATCAACTGTTTTCTCAGCGCCGGCTGTCTCAGCATGTCACTATTTGTGAACATGAACAACTGAGATTCAAACTTTGGATGGCATCAGGATGTAAAATGTGGAGCTTCTCCATAGTGAATGACTTGGTGTAGGAGTAAAATATATCAGTTCTTAAATTGACTGATATTCCCTTTTTCAGGCAGACTCAGCTTTCCCTGTCTTTTGCTCCGTATTGCACCGGTTATCCAACTGTCCTCTTCTCTCTCCAACTCTGCCCAGTCTCTCTGCATGTAAGGGTTTTCTCTCCCATCACTCTATATCATCATATGTCAGAGGCCTCTCTCTCTTTTTCTGACTCTCTTTCTTTCTCCGTCTCCCTCTCCTCCTCTTTCCCTCTGTCTCTCCACCTTCTCTCTCCCTCTTTCTGACCATCTCTTCGTCCCTCTCCCCATCTAACAATTCTTTCTCTCTGTCTCACTCTATATAATCATATGTCAGGGGCCTCTGTCTCTCTCTAATCTGAGCAGTATAATAAAAAGTGCATTAAAAACATTAGAAAATCATTAGGTGCTAAAGGCAAAGCACGGCTCGTTTAACTGAGAGGGCTCTGGAGGTAATTTCATTATTTTACAGCCATAGGAGCGCACACATACACATACACACACACACACACATACATACACGCACACATACATGAACACACACACACCATGGCCAAATATATTTTAACTATTGCTGCTCAACCCTACCAACCATCTTAACATGGCCTGCAATCTATAGGGCAATGCTAACACAAGGGCTAATTGGAAAGTGGAGAGTGTGTGTGTGTGTGTGTGTGTGTGTGTGTGTATGTATATGTGTGTGTGTGTGTGTGTGTGTGTGTGTGTGTGTGAGAGAGAGAGAGAGCCTCTGTGTGCAGTATTGCGTTGATAATGCCAT
>JAXDDW010000004.1:15215000-15252500 GCA_034670385.1 Hoplostethus mediterraneus
TTATACACACTTTTGTGCATGCACACAGCAGGGTAAAGAAGGGAAAAGGCATCACCATGACCTGGGTGTCAGTGCTATGATCATGTACCCAGGGCTTTACAGGAGAATCACAGTAATCCTAACCCCACAGAAATGT
Source organism: Hoplostethus mediterraneus (assembly GCA_034670385.1). Lineage (NCBI taxonomy): Eukaryota > Metazoa > Chordata > Actinopteri > Trachichthyiformes > Trachichthyidae > Hoplostethus > Hoplostethus mediterraneus. The sequence goes on from JAXDDW010000004.1 coordinate 15,215,137, forward strand.
CTATTTTTTTTCCATTGCGATAGTTAGTAGTAGCGATAGTCTTTTCTCTGAGTAGTTGAAGTTTACTGTGGTGTCAACTGATTGCTGTTTTTTGTGCCCCTGTCTGTGTATGTGTTTGTGCATACTTGTGTGTGTGTGTGTGTGTGTGTGTGGACCAGGTTTGCTGCGATGGAGTATTGTACACTAGAAAGCCACATCATCAGTGCTGTGAGGGGCATTACCTGACTTCGAGTAACTCCTCCCACCCTGTCTGCTGCGATGGCAAGCTCCTCCCACCTCTCCCTGACCACCAGTGTTGTGGAAGATACTATGTTCCTGTAGACACCAGTGAGTTTAAAAAGCTTCAGTTCATTCTTCTAAATCATATATTTATACTCAGATTGAATTTTCTGATTGAGATAATTTGTACTTACGCCTAAATTGTCACACCTAGAACAATTAGTTCTTGTTCTGCCAGCCTTGTGAAAGCATCTGATTCTATTTTCTATTCTATTTCTACTCTACTCTGTTCTATTCCATTATCTTATAACGTCTCATTCATCTGTTCCTTGGCTTTCTAGGTGAACATTGTTGTCCTGACCCGTCCCAGGGCCGGGTCTCAGTGGGGCTGGGTGACAGCTGCTGCGGGGGGGTTCCCTACTCCATGAAAGGGGGCCAGCTCTGCTGTGGGGGGGCTCTTCATGATGGCTATAGGGTTCAGTGCTGTGGAGGCCAGGTTGTCGACGATACACTGGTGTGCTGTGGTGATGCTGAGAGGGGAAGAGTGCATACACACACTCCAGGTGAGAGAAACACACACACACACACACACATACACACAAACATGCACTTACATCCACTGTTGTGGGAGTGCTGTTTTGATATGATGAGAAGGGAAGGATGTATACATTCTGCATTCAAGTTTTTTGTCCAACAATGAAAACATACTGGGTGTTTGGGTGTTTACTAAGTTTGATGGCCCATTGTGCCTTTCAACACACACTCTCTTTGTCCACAGGAAAGGTACCTCATTTAAGAGTCTGAACAAAAACTTGTCCAGGGGAAAAATGCAGAAAGCCTATAAACAAAAAAACAATTTGTTCAGAAAAAATAGTTACTTTAGCTCAAAATAACCCACAACAAAAATAATTTTTAATAGAACAAAATAAACCAATTTTTATTAGAATTGAGTCCCTGGTGATTTCTGTATGGCGATGGGGATGAAAGAACGATGGAGGGAGAGGATAAAAAAGGAAAGAAGAAGAGGGTTGCCGCAGAAACGCGATGCAGGAACGTGATATCTTTTGGGGTCGTCTCCCCTTCTTTCTCTCCTGCAGTGTCCCAAAGCACCCGGATACCATGGCACAGATGGGACTGTGTGTGTGCATGCGCATGTGTATGTGTGTGTGTGTGTGTGTGTGAGTGTGTGTGTGCACACGCACGTGTGTGTGTGTGTGTGTGTGTGTGTGTGTGTGTGTGTGTGTGTGTGTATGTGTCTCTGTGTGTGTGTGTGTGTGTGTGTGTGTGTGTGTGTGTCATTAGACATCTTTGTCATGGCAGATGATGATGAAACGTACTCGGGATGGCACCGTTGAGGGCACTGCCAAGCACACAGCAGGACAAATACACACTCATTCTCTCTCCTTCACACATTCAAACACACACACATAGTCACACTAGCACACACAGACTAATGCACACATATAGACATATTACAGACAGCCGCACATACACACGCACACGCACACAGAGTCAACAGGGTGCTCTCGGCAGGGTTTGGTTCGTGTTGAGTGCCAGAGAGAGACACGTGGCCTCTATTTATCACACATAAACAATGGCCCCATATGGACAGGTCTATAGAGCTCCATTAGCTTGCCTGCACACACACACACACACACACACACACACGCACAAACTGATGGCCACACACAAATGTATGTCTACAAAAAATAACTGACCAATTAGTTTTTATCAGGAAAACTTGAGAAAATGTGCGTCACCAGAAAAGTAATCTCTTCTTCACACTCCTATTATTGTTTAATGTTATCAGAATCCTTTTAGGTACTCTACTAGGTCATGCTGCTGTAGTGACTCCTTCCTCTTTTTCCTTTTCTTCTCCTCTACTAGCTCCCCCCTTTCTTCCACCTGAGCAGGCTATATGGCCATCCTTCATTTGAGGGGGCCTCCCAGGGAGTGCATATGCTCCCTACCTCCTCCTCTTCACTACCTCCTCCTACTATTTATTTCCCTTCTCCTCCCCTCCTCTGTCATCTTCTTTGTTTTCTTTCCTCAACTTGTTCCTCCTCCTCCACCACTCCACCTCTTCTTCCTCTGGCCTCTGCTCCTCCTCTCTACCTCTACTTCTTTTTCTTCCTCCTATCATCCTCATCGTCCTCCTCCTCCTCCCCCTGCTTCCCTTTATTGGCCCCCCTCCCCATCCACTCATCAGTCATTAGCGTTAGCTTCCCCATTGAGAACATATGGTATGATGGATCGTAGGGCTAGCGGCGCTAGCAAGGCTAAGGGCCATTTGCCGGGTGCACCGCGCTGTCGGGGGGCCCCGGGGCCGGCAATGCAACCTCGACCCCACACGTCTGTTTCAAGACACAGACACACACACACAACATGCACACAGCAACACTTATTATGGGATAGGCTACTTAACCTTGGCAACAATCTCTCTCATTGCTCTCTCTCACCAACTCTGCCCAGGGTTTTGTATTTGGCGTGAATGATATAGTGAGGAGCCGTAAGAAAGAAACAAAGAAAGAAACTAAGAAGGAAAGAAAAGCAACAAATAGCATCAAATTTAAAATACAAGGAAGAAAAGAAGGAGCATTATGAGAACATCAAAGGAAAACAAAAGACTAAAAGAAGAAATGCAATTGAAATGACATAAACAATAAAATTAAGAAATAAACAATATAAGATATAAGATTAATTAATATCCATTAAGAAGGCAAATAGTGAAGAATAAATAAAAGAAAGGACTATAGAAAGAAAGGAGAAAGAATAAAAGAGTAAGAGAGAAATAAAGAGAGAGAACAGAAGAGGAGTGAAGAGCTAGATAGAGCAGATTAAAGGAGGAGTGAAGGGTATCCCATTGTGCCCAGCTGATAGACTAGGTTAGGCTGATGTGATTATGGGGTCCCTGAAGTGCGATCTATCACACATTACCGTCCACACTGTCAACAACCATACACACACACTGCAGGGGAACGGCAATGCCGGAAGACAGCCGTCTGGCAACAGATACACGTACGCGCGCACACGCACATATGCACACATACATATGCACACAAGCAAGCACACACACACAGACACTCAGACATTCACACACAAACACAAACAAGGAAGCAAGCATGCATATTCACATAAGTGTGCACACATACACACGGCACACTGCACTTCACTTTTTGTCACACGTGTACTCATGCATACATTCACACACACACACACACACACACACACACACACACACACACACACACATACTTACATGCATGCTGTGGGCAGAGCTATTGGATTTGAAACAGGGGAGCAGCCAGTGTAAATTAGGTGAAATAGAATCAGAGTGGAAAACATCACTGGACCCAACCTGTCCCAAGTAAAAAAAAAGGCTCTCCTCAAACCGTTTGTATATCCTTGGAATTAACTTGCTGAAGTAAAAGTTGTCTGCATCAGTTATTTTTAACTAGTATGTGTGTTTGTCTTTCTTTTGAACGATCCACCTATCAACCTGCCTGCCTGCCCAACCACCCACCCACCTACGTACTCACTCAATCACTCAGTTTAACCCTATCTATGTCTTTCTTCCTGCCTGTCTCTGTATTTAAACCAACCAGGTCAACTGACAAGAACGTGTAATCTGTAATGGCCTAACTTCAACTGTGGTTGTTTTTTCTGTGTTTGGAGTATGATTGAAACAGTCACTCATCATTTCCTTAGGATCCCCAGTTCAAAGAGTCTGAATTCCTCCCTTCTAAATCTACCAGTTTGTTTAATCAATCTTTAGCTTCACTTTCAACCAGGATTAGAAACTGGATTAGAAAGAATGCCTTCGCTTAATTCCAGCACAGTTATATTTCCTCCTATGTTGCAGGTTCAAGACCAACTTTTAAGCTCTCACCTCACTCTTCTTCACTCGTCTATCAGTTTGTGTGAAAGATGTTTAGCTAAGATTTAGGCTAGATTAGATGTGTTTGGTGTCTTTGGCCTCCCACTGCTCCCTGAGTCTCCCAACGCCCCGTGCCTCACTGTGTGTGCTCCACTAATCACCCCCCTCCTCACACTTTTTCTCCTTAAAGTGTGTACTTCTTTAGCTCTTCCCTCCCTCCCTGCCCCCCCCCCCACCCCTCATCTCTTGCTGTGTGTGTTCCCCTAATCGTTCCCCCTCTCTCACTTCTTCTTAAAGTGAGTGTATCTCAGAATGTGTGCAGTCCTTTAACTCTTCCCTCCCTCCCTCCCTCCCTCCCTCCCTCTGTCCCTGCCCGGCAGGCCCCATCCAAACGTTCAAGGACAAATCTGAATATCCCTTTTCACCGTTTAAGTGTTAAAAGCCTGGCGGTGCCGGGGTGTTATCTTAACGCGCCTCGCCGTGCCATCATCAGAGCGCGTGATGAAAATGGCTGTGATGATGCTAAAAGAAAAAAAGAGGAGGGGGAAAAAAGTAATAATCAAATATGTTTTTCAAGGGCACAGTGACCATTTGCTGGAGGGAAATTATCCCAGTAGTTAAGCTACCTCACTCCGAGGCTGGCGGAGTTGAGAGTGTGGATGCGCGTGTGTGTGTGTGTGTGTGTGTGTGCGTGCATGGTTTATTACTTGCATTTGGGTAGTTTGTGTGCGTTTGCGTATAAGTTCTTGCCTACATGTGAATTAGTTTGCATTACTGTGTATTGGTGTGAACCTATCTGCATGCATGCTTTACTTTGCGTGTCTCTACGTGTTCGCATTCGTGCATAGGTTTCTTCACACACGGACACAGACACACATCCCTTGCATGTCCTTTCATTGTTTCTGCCAAAAGCTCCTCATCAGTTTGTGAGTGTGTATGTGTGTCTGCGTCTGCATGCCAAAAGCCCCTCATCAATGATGGGTTGCAAATGGCCAACAGTAGCACATTCCAAACAGCAGCGTCTGGCTGCTTTAGAAGATAGAGTACTCTCTGAACGCAGGAAGACATTTCTCTCTCTGTTAATGTATTTACGATGATGGCTTTTCTATTAGGTTTACCTTAATGACTGGCAAGGCTGCAACCACTGGCTGTCAGGAACACAGAGATGGGGAGCGGGTGCCTTGTGTCTCTGTGCATCTGTGTTCTTGCTGTAGTTAAATATTAACACATGCGCACACATGCTCATGCACACATACACATACTCAGCAGGGGTCAATATAGGATGTAGTTGCATTCCACCTGAGGGGTATTTCACAAAGGTTGTTAATGTGTGGTTTATATTTTGTGTGTGGCTTGATGTGCATGAGCTCCATATGAACGCAGTTATGCCGTATGCGTACCTTGGCGTTCATGCTTCTTGCACCTGTCATGACGGCTGTGTGTCTGAAAACTTTTTTTGCCGCTGTAGGGAAATTCAGGTATCCAAACCCCTCAACAAGAGAGTATAAAAAAACGTCCATGGGCAACCAGTCCTTGATGGAGGCAAGGTCATGCCTCTATATAAAGTAATGACCACCCCCTGTAGGGTTCAAAAACTTTCAAGCATGACTTTAAGTCAGGCTTACCCACGTTGAACCTGCTTCTGACCAGGTTTTGCTCAATGGTTGGATAGCCATAGTAACATAACTGGCATCCATTCAAGCTTGCTTCATTTCTTATTCTGTCTCTCTTCCTTCCTTTTCTTTGTCTTTTTTCTCCAACTCTCTCCATCAGAGACTAATAGTCATCTTTGTTTCACTGTTTCCATCGCTCACTCCATTCCTTCTGTTTTCATTGCTCCATCATTTACTTCTTTTATCCCTTCAATTAAATCCTCATCTGTCTTTCTCTGTGCCTGTTTTATCTCTGTGCCTGTTTTTCTTGACAGAGATATTTATTCCGGATGTGCAGATTCCGATACTAGTTTTGGATATTTCTCGACTACTAAATCCAATACCAACAGCCACATGTAGCATGCCACACACAAAATGATTTGATTTGTTTGAGTATTTTCACATGTTAGATTAGATGAAACTTGATGATGATTCCACAAGAGGAATGGGGTCATTGCAGCAAAATAGAGGATTTATATTCCAGTAATACAACAAGTAAGTACAACAGAAGAACAGGTTGAGAATAATACAATAGATACATACAACAGATAAATAAATGTAGATTAAGCCTCTGTGGCCTGCCCGTAATCCAGGATACCATAACCTTGTCCGACAGTATTTCTCTGAGCTTCTTCCTGGGCATCAGCGTCTGGATTTTGTTTAAAGCACCGGAGAAGTTGAACAACATGATTCTCATCATGTTTCCAGACCTTTCCAGATGGGAGTAAGCCCTGTGGAGCCGCTACGCGATAGTGTCATCCATGCTTGTGTGAGCCTGACATGCAAATGATAGAGGATCCAGGGAGTCCCTCACCAGGGATCTGAGATGCTGCGGTTTCCATTATATGAGATGTCAGTTCCACCAGCCTCTATTGAAGACATAGGGGCATCCTTTCTTCAGCGCTGGGAAAAAGCTGGGGGGTTTACACAGTGGCATCCAGCGTGTCTCACAGCGTGTCTCCACTGTGTAAACCCCCTGCTTTTTCCCAGTGCTGGAGAACCTCTGTTAGCTGGTTGACTCATGTGCCCGATGTTGAACCCACTGTTGACTGATGCAAGACCATGGTGTTGTTAGCCACATTGTTTCTGATAGAAGAAGGGGCAGGATGGTGTCTGCAGAATGTGTTTAGTACTCAGTGGTATTGGTGCATCCTTACTATTTCTGCAGTACCTTCATATGTTTCTGAAATTCTTTTTCACCTTGTTTCTATTCCTCTTTTATCACTTTGTCCAACTGTTTCTCTTCCTCCATGCCTTTGACTCCATAAGGTTTTAATTTTTCATGTCTTCATGCAACTCTCTGCCCCCCTCTGTCTCTCACACACTCCATCTTTCCTTCTTGTTCCTCTGTCCCTCTCTCCCTTTTTCCCTCTTTGTCGCTCTCCCAGAGATGGACATATACATGGACAGCTGCTTGCTGTGTCTAACTCTTTGGTGATTCCCTGTAGAGCGGTGAAAATATAACTGCCACCCCAGCACTTACACACACACACACTCACATGACACACACATGCAAACACACACAAATACACACACATACCCAGCTGGTAATGCTGCTGAGATAAAACAGACAACGTCAGAAAGACAAGAGGACAACCAGTCCACTGGGGGAACACTAGGTGTGTGTGTGTGTGTGTGTGTGTGTGTGTGTGTGTGTGTGTGTGTGTGTGTGTGTGTGCATGTGTGCGTGTGTGTGTGTGTGTGTGAGAGTTTATGGGTGTGCCTGTTTGTGTGTGTATACCCCTGCATCCACGTGTGTGTGTCCACAGGGAAAACCTGTGCTCTGTGTGAGAAAGTCAATCCAATGTGATTTCATCTCTCAACATGGCATATAGCCTGGCCCCACAGGAACACACAGCACACACAGCCTTCCTGAAGTGTGTGTGTGTGTGTGTGTGTGTGTGTGTGTGTGTGTGTGTGTGTGTGTGTGTGTGTGTGTGTGTGTGTGTGTGTGTGTGTGTGTGTTCTCTGAATGACAGAATGCAGAACACCCTAAAAGAAATGGAAAATATTTACACACATTTTCTGACGTCATTGTTTTAAATACTGTTAAACTGTTGTTCCTCTGTGACTTTGAAACGTGTGTGTGTGTGTGTGTGTGTGTGTGTGTGTGTGTGTGCATGCATGTGGATTTATGTGTATGCGTCTATCTTTTTGTGTGTACGTGTGTATGTTTGCTAAATTGTATATGTGCACATATATCTGTGCTTATTTTGCGTCTGTGTGTGTACTTTTTTGTGTGTGTGTGTCCATGCATACTCGTGCCTTTGTGTGTGTGTGTGTGCGCTTGTGTGCTTATATGCACCCGTGCGTGCTCGTGCCTTTCCTGTGCACTATGCGCCAAACCCCTTGTAATATATTCAGGTATTTAAAAAGTGTTTGGTTTGTTTAAAGTTGCGGAGGGGTTTTACTCTCCTAGAGAGCTCGGATAACCCTAATCCACGACACACATTTTTATCAGTAGTTCATTGGCAGGGCTAAATATTGACTTATCATTAAGCGGAATGACTGAAGCCCTAATAATAATTCACATTGCCTAAGCACCTTGTGTTGACGCGGCGCTCCCGACGCTATTAACGAATGTATGCAAATCCAACGTAAATCTGAAGATTAGGGCTGAAGCATTCTGCAGCATCAGAGAGAAAACAAGAGGTGTGTGTTAAAATGTTGTTAACACACACACACGCATGCACGCACACAAAGCTTATAGGGAGGAAGAGAAAATTAGAGGTGCATGTTTCAAAATGTTAACGCACACATAGGGTCATGTCTGCACACACACACACACACACACACACAGACACACACACAAAGCTTACAAAGACAGGGATTGTATTTCTGCTGAAGGGCTGATAGGAAAAGTAGTGAAGTTTAGCTGGAGAACAGTAAACAAACGACACAGACCTACGGACTGGGCGGATGGGGAGAGAGAGATAGAAAGAGTAATAGTGGGAGGGAACGAGGAAAAGAGAGTGGGATGGAAACAGGAAGTAGGGGGATAGATAGAGAGAGATGGAGAGAAAGAGGAATGAGACGTGGATAAAGAGACAGGTGAGATAGAGATAGAAAGATGAGTAGAGATGATGATAGGTGATAGAGGGATGAGTGAGTGACAGAAGAGGAGAGGAAGGGAGAGAAAAAGAGCAGGAGAAGGTAGAACATGGCGGGATGGGTAGATAGAGGGAAAGAGAGAGGGTGGAAGAGAAAGGCTTGACAGGAGGTGAAGGAGAGAGATGGCTAGATTCGTTGGAACAGGGGAGGAAATTGAGAAAAGAAAGAACAGTGATAGATGGAGGAAGAGGGAGGGAGGGGAGTGGGAGAAAGAGGCAACTACTAATCGTCAGGTCACAAGAGTCAAAGTTCGCATTTTGCAAGGAAGGATGGACACAGTAGGGATGGATGGAGGTAGATGGAGATACAGAGCGAGAGAGAGATTTGGAGTGCTAGAGACAGTGAGCGGGAGGGAGCCAAAGAGGTAAAAACTGATTAGTAGAGGGCCTGGTGTCCGGGAAAAAAAGAGGATGAAAGGTGAGGATGCCGAGAGGGGGAAGGAAGAGGGGAGAGAAGCTATTTTGGAAAAGTGTTGAGCTGTTTATTTGCGCGTCATTGAAGCTGAAGTAAGGCGCTGGGGGAATTGGCCACCAAGCCCCCGCTCTGCAACAGCTGCCGCTGCTAAGTGAGTTAGCAGCCGTCAGACTGCCTTTATGTCACACACACACGCACGTGCATCTTCCTGTCACACACTGTCTGTGATGGATGCAGCAAGGATATAATGCAGTGGAACGGCACAGGGGAAAGTCTCTGCGATGCTACACTCTTGGCCTTTAAGGGAAGTGATGCTTAAATTAACAGCATTTCATCTGCGCAATGAGAGAACGCTGATCAAGGTGTTAAACATCAAGTTATTTGTCACTCCACAACTACCTGCAGCCCCATCAAAGGGCTCGGCCTAGAAACAAGGCAATGACTAAGTGTTTAATGTCTGCAGTCAAATAAAATGGGCAGCACAGCTGGGGGTATGTAGCGCCACAGACAGCATGTTGACTCTAGATAAATTTGCTAAATACCTCATGCAATTTAGATGACTGTAACTATGAGCTAAATAATCACCACAGACCAGGGGCTCTGAAGGATTTTCAGCCTCAAAATGAGAAACCCATTTTCTTGCTCTTGGGCTCATTGAAATATATTGTATTATTTTTCATCCCATCAGAAGTGTGACCATGACCAGTTATCCCAATCCATAGGAACAGAAAAAGGTGATGGAGAGTGACCCCAGTGAACGATACATTCATTATGTGTGTGTGTGTGTGTGTGTGTGTGTGTGTGTGTGTGTGTGTGTGTGTAAGGTAAATTGAAACATAGAGGTTTAAATATTTGAAATAATGGCTTTGGACAATTATGGGCTCACACAAAGTCATACCTCTCAAGCTCTGTTCAGGTTTAGACAAAATGGATTCTGTTTTGGGTGGAGACTCAAATAGACAGACAGACTCAAATAGACAGGACAGGCTCATCAGGCTCTAATGTAAGGTCAGCAGTGACTGTAAACGACATGTAGTCTTTCACTATCTAAGTGACACAGTCTTTATGGGAGTGGTGGTTCACATCAGATGAGCTGGAGTCTCCCTTTCTTAAGTTTCAAGAGGAAGCCGTCTGTCTGTTAGACTCTTGGCTTTGGAAAAGGTTCTGCAGTCCCCCATTGCCTTTCTAATCAGGATAAGGATTTCAGTAGGGTCTTGTTCAGCTTGGTCAAGTTGTACCATAGAATCTTGTTAATAAGAAAGAAACTTACTAAAATATGTTCTTCCTCACCAGAATGAAGTAGAATCTTGTATATAGATGGTATTGTCGGTGCATTGTTTTGAGTAGGACCTTGATTGTCAAAACGACATGAACGTCTGTTGAGCAAAACTTCTACAGGTCTACAAAAATGACTCTTCCTACTTCAAACCTGTGGGTATTAAAAAGTGTTTGATTTGTCAATCTTTTAAAGCGTCTTAAGTTATTTGAATTTGAAATATGAAGCGTCGGGGGATATGAGGCAAGGAACATGCCCAATATTTGATATTCACCTGCAAAACATTTACAGGGAAATGGGAAGATAGTATGTATTTAAAATGTCACCTTGCCGCTGAAGGTGAAGTGGTGGCAGACAGACATCACCTATCACTGTCAAAGATGGCAGCTCTCAGAAAAACACGCCTTCCTTTCCCCCTGCACTCCTCCGACAGTATAGCCTGAATATTATTGCCGGTCGAAGGGGAGAATAGCAGGAGAGGAAAGGAGGCAAGTAGGGGAGGAGAAGAGCAGGGAGATAAGACAGGAGACACTCTTATATTCAGAGTATATTATGATAGTATGGAGGGGAGAACAGGGGGTGATGAGAGGAGGAGAAACAGGAAGAGAAGAGGAGAGGAAACACTCCAACAACATGGCCTGAATACATGAGGTTATGGAGGGAGGAGGACAGGAGAACGCCTGACTTGAAATCTTTGGCAGAACATTATTGCTGTTTAGAGAGGACAGAAGAGAGGTGAGGACAGGAGGCGAGGGAGGAGAAAAGAGGCTTCTCTATGGGAGAGAAGAGAAGGAGTAGAGGACAGCCTTGCTTAAGACTGTTACCGTATGAGGAGAAAGGAAGAGGAGACGATGAGAGAGAAGAGTAGAGACAAATATGAGATGAAAGGGGAGAAAAGACGGGATGAGAGGAAAAGAAAAGAAAGACTGGAGAAAGACAGGGTTCTGGGTAAGAGAGAGAGAAATTCAGACGTCACATGTAAAAATAACAACAACACGTAAACAACACAGATGACGTCAGCAGCCCTGGGAGGACCAGGGTCATCTATAAAAGGAGTCGTGGCTCTGAAATCACTAAGGCCTCGACGTTTCTCCATGGATCCTGATAGAAGGTTCAGTAAGCTCATATTTCTGGAGGAAAACAATACAGTTCACTGATCACAGGCATGGGCGCCAATATTAGCAGCAAAATTCAATTTCACTAGGTGCAAACTGAATCACTGGAGGCTCAAGATAGTTACAACCCCCATAGTGTTGTAACCTGTGAATATGCAGAGGTGGTCCAAAAAGATTCCCTTCCTGCTTCGAGGTTTTCAAAAGTGTATCATAACAAGCTAGTGTGCTTGTAAAACACTAAACAATAATATGATGTACGTTTCATTGTCTTCAGGTTTTGCCTGCTGTAGTCAGGAGTACATAAACTCCTCGACCTCCCTCTGCTGTGTGGGCCCTGATGGATATCCCACAATGCATCCCGCTGGCAATGCCACAGTGACACTGCAGTGCTGTGGGTCAAAGGTCATACACCAGGAGGAGGAATGCTGCAATGGAATTGGCTATGACCCTCAACGACACGTGTGTGCTGACCAACCCACACCTGGACTGTTAACACAGGTGTGTGTGTGTGTGTGTGTGTGTGTGTGTGTGTGTGTGTGTGTGTGTGTGTGTTTGTAGGGGAGGGGAATTTCAACGTGACCAAACATGCTTATATGTTTGTCTATGTGTGTACCTCTAAGTTTCATCACAAAGAAAGAGTGAAATCTTTCCTCTTGTGTATGTGGGGGGTTTCCCTCTACAGTCTTCTATCGTTCAGCTTTTAAACTCTCTTTCTTTCACTTCGTCTAGCTATTGCTCCCAGGCTCTCTCTACATCTTTCTTGAACACATTTTTTCTCTTTCTCTCTCTCTCTCTCTCTCTTACACACACACACACACACACGTTGTCACATCAGGAGTTGGGGACTGGGCCATCTTCCATTTATCAGCTGGGGTCATGTGGTGTTTGTGTGTTCCTAAGTCAGCATGACACACACACACACACAAAGGGACAAAGACAGGGGAGGAACTCTCATTACCTCTAATGATATCATTAAGAGCCATACATACCACACACACACACACACACACACACGCATGGGTACGTTCTTGTATGTGTGTTGGGGATGGCAAGACACTTGAAAATGTACTATAAATAAAGTATTTGTATTTACTTGTGTGCAGTGGTAGGAGAATGTACTTGATCAAAGAAAATACGATTGTAAACCTCATTGTTCTGTCTGTTTCTTCCTATTTTGTCTCCCTCTGCCCTCTCTTTACTTTCTCTCGCTTTCTTACTTTTACCCTCCTCCACCCTGGCATTCCTCGCTTCTGCCCCCCTCCTCTCCTCCATTTTCCCCTCCCATCTTTTCTCTCCCCCTCCTTCTGTTTCTGTCTCTATTCTCTCTCCAGCCAAAGTGTTTGCAGGGTGCTGTGTGTCCTATAGCTGCGGCCTCTACAGCCTACTGTGGCTCCTGTGACATCGATCCATCAATGACTGCCTGCACATGGGTCCTGCACACGCACCCTGACACACACGCCTCGGCAACAACGTATTCACCTTCCACGACCAGCACGCGTGGAAGAGAAACCACAGACCTGCATGCACATACACACAGAAGTGATGACACACACAGAGTGACAGACACACACTCTCAGGACCTGTGGTTTGATGGAAGCCTGTGTCCGTCTCATGAAGAGGTGGTGTTCAGCGGAGATGCGACCAGATACACCTATACAGGTGCTCTGTGTGTGTGTGTGTGTGTGTGTGTGTGTGTGTGTTTGTTCAATATACAGGTGTATTTTTGTATTTCACTATTTAACCTATTTAAAGTCAGCTGAGCTTGCTTGCTCTTTTCCATTCACACTTTCCATTCAACTGCTCCACTAGACCAGTTGAGGGTTAAGTGCCTTGCTCAAGGGCACCTCAACAGTTGTTGCTGAGGGATGGGAGAGTGTTACTCATTCACTTTCTGCATCCACATTTTCCCAGCTGGTCTGGGGATTCAAACCGGCCAGCTTCCAGTCACAAGTCTACTGCCACCATGTATTTATCTGCTCTTGCCTTGGCACCTCTCGTAGAAGCAACTTAGAAACCTGCCTGTTTCATCTCCTGTCTTTCATGAAAGCTCACGGGCTGGACCCACACTGTCATAACTACATGGTATGCCCTTTGAGCAAAGTTCACTGCTTCAAAAAGAAGGGGTTTGTTTGAGGGAAAAGAAAGTCAAATTTCTCTGCTCATGTTGGGAGTATTTTTGATTTGTTACCTGTTTGGGGTGCTGTGGATACACTTTATTGTACTTCATCACTGTCCTCCCAGTGAATGCATCTACTGTTCACACCTAAACATATATTCGAGCCTATCAGGTGAACTGTGTGGAGGAAGGGTAACTCTATTTTTGATCATCATTTAAATGTGATTTAAAACTTCACCCGTCAAAGAAAAAAATCATATGTAAGTGAGCAAACAGCATTATTTTCTTTTTCAAAGATGCAAGCTTCTCACCTTTCTATAATACTTGCCACTTACATGAATTATGTAAATTCAATGAGAAAATAATTGGGGGGTGTCGCTGTTTCAGAATGAGGAAATAAAAACTTATTATATACAATGTGGACAACCAGGCATTCAACCAACTGATGTGTGGAGAGTCAGATGATCAGAATCGTCTTTACAGGCTGATGTTTACTGATAAACTGGTCTCTCATCCCTTTTCCCTTCTTCTTTCTCTCGGTACTGATTCAAACATATTAGACCAGGTGAAATCGGGAGGGGAGGAGCGGCAGGTGGGGGCTCATCTACAAATGGTATCGGCCATCTTATGACTGGGGAAACCCAATTTGACAGTCAAAATCCGATCATTGATTTAGTATTGCTCTTCCTTTTGCACTGCTCTTTATCCTTCCATGTCTCTACTATGACTAACTTCCTCCCTTTGCCAGTGTCATTGTAGTTCATGCTGCGTTCACGTGATGTGGGAACATTCTCTGAGCGACTTGATGGCTCAAAGCAACAACTTGGAAGTGTTCATGAGAGTGAAGCACTTTATTATATTTTTATATATTTTTCACTGTCCTGTCCTTTTGTTTTTTAACTGTAACCTTGGAACCAAAGTTAGAATGATTTTGTAGTGACATTAACGTGACCTAGAGATAGTTTCTGATATAACTTTAAACATTTCATAGAGATCACTTGTTTAAATGTTCTCTCTTGGGGAGCATGCCGCCAGACCCTCCTAGCTATAATGTGTCTTTTTTTACCCCTGATGCGTTTGCATCCCTGCGTCTGACTTATGACTTTGCCAGGAATTATGAGTCTCACTTTAGTCCCATGAGCCACTGCAAAGTATAATATAGATACAATACAGCCATCTGTGAAACACACTGCCTATAGAAAATGGGAGCCTGCAGAAAGCAGTGCTGCATTTACTCGAAGTGTGTCAGCCATTGCAATCAAGGGGCTTCAGAAACAGATGCCCTTCCACACTCGTGCATGCACGCACGCACGCACACACAAACACACGCACACACACACACACACACACCAAGACAGCTGTTGCAGTGTATGTTAATAGCTGTAATGTGGTAACTCTCTTGCCACCGTGCGCTGGTGCGTCATTAAAACTTTGAGATGGGCGTTTAAATGCCATTTCAACATTCTCTTCTATTTATCAGCCCAAAGGGAGTGAGAATGTGGATGAATGTGCGTGTGTGGGTGTGTCGGGATTTTCAGTCTCTCCACACATTATTTATTTGGGTAGTTATGTCTGTTTAATCAAGACTAATGGCGGTTGTGGATGTATGTGTGTGTGTCTGGGTGGTCGTGCACTCATAAATACGTGCATCGCGGTGTGTTAGTGTGCTAGTTTGTTACTATTTATGTGTGCCTGTGCATGGAGTGTGCTTCTTTGTATGTGCATGTCTGTGTGTTTGCATTAGTTTGTTTGTGTGTGTGTGTGTTAGTGTACGTGTGTGTGTGTGTGTGTGTGTGTGTGCGTGCGGCTGGCATGGGGCGGTAAGGATAAGAGTGTTTCTAGGCGATGCTGTGACACCATCTGGGCAGAGGCACATAAAGCTGTCGCCACCCCACCATACACCAGATGTTTCTCATGCACACACACACACACACACACACACACACACACACAGAGCTAGTATACTATATTTCTCTGAGAAGGACTCTGCACTGGATCAGGCACACATGTAGCTATATCTACACACTGCATATATTTATCTGAATCAATCTTCATTCAAACGTATACTCAGCTGTTAGACATTTGTCTGTGCACACATGCAGTCCCCCGTTTATTGTGTGCGTCGGTGTGTGTGTTTTGCTGGTTCAGTATATCACAGTAGTAAAGACAAGAGTCCCAGACTGCTGTTTAAAGCGCGGTCCCATTTACAGCAGCAGTCCCTCAGCACTCCTAAAAACATTGCATTCTGCGTGTGAGTGTGTGCATGTGTGGCTGTGCATCTGTATGTACACCTCACCAGAAGGGTTGTTAAGGATCTGTCTCCCAGAATGCTTCAGTCACTGGCGACACTTTACAACTACGCATCAGTGATGGTGCATATGTTTGGTATATGTTCATATGATGCTGCTTACATTGGTGATATGACTCCCGAGACACACGTTATGCTACTGTAAGGTGCTTGGATAAACCAAATGATTCATTAAAGGCGTATATAATTGTTATAACAAAGTTCAATATTGCAGATTTTAAGGAATAAATCCAGCACAATTATTTCTCTGCTATCTCCATACCGTCTGTTACGTCCCCGGTCTAGGAGTCGGGAGCGCAACATAAAATAGAAACAAAGAACGTAAATATGTGCAAAAGTGAGCAGTTTATTTACATACAGTGACATAGGCTATACAATAAGTTAAGCTGGACTTCAGGGTGAACCAATGGCCAAAACAATAAACAAAACACTATTTCCTCTAACAACCACTTATTCATAATCTGGCTGGTGGGGAGTATTTTCAGTTGGGCCAGTTGTATGTTGTCACAATTTGCCCTTTGATGAACGCTTTCATCCAAAGCTCCTTTTACTTCTGTGAGTGCTGTAGTATGGATTGACCCACAATCTGATTGTGCTAGTGCCGTGCTACACACCCAGTTAACACCCATGAAATCCATTCACAACCTGTTGTGTAGATTCAATATTTGATAAATAAGACCTGGACTGTCTTTCTCTATCAATGCACAAATGATAGTTTTAGAAATAGATATTAGCTAATACAGAAAGTACTCATAAATAATTGAATTGATAATAATATCCTGTAAGCTATTAAATATATGCAGGCATTGTAGTATTGGTAACTGATTGATTGATTAATTAACTGATTGATTAAGTAATTGACTGATGTATTTATTGATCACCCCCCCCCCCCCCTTCTCTCATCTCCTTCTTCCCTTTTTTCTGTCTTCTTTTTCATCCTTTGTTCCTTCCTTGCTTCCTTCCTTGCTTCCTAACAGACTCTGACTTGGAGCCCTTTACCACCTATCAGTACAGAGTGAGGGGTTGGAACAGCTTTGGACAAGGCTCCAGTGAGGTAACCACAGTGACCACCAATGAGGACACACCCTGGGGAGTGGTACCACCCCACTGGAGTCGCCTAGGCGACCGAGATGACATCATCCAGTTGCACTGGCAGGCCCCTGCCCGGCCAAACGGTATGTAGGCTCATTGTTTTGTACATGTTTTGTACAAACACTGAATGTTTTCCTTCTGTCTGCTTCTGTCTGCAGCTGTTCAGCACCGATGGTCACTATCACAACTCATTTAATAGTGACACATTAGGAGGAATCATACTTGGGTTCTCGAATTTGACTCCCTTTTGTATTTCACCAGGTAACATCACCCACTATGTTATACTGCGTGATGGACAGGAGCGTTACCGTGGTGACGAAAACAGTTTTGCTGATGTGGGTGGGATCAAGCCTTTCCAGGAATACAGATACCAGCTGCGGGCCTGTAACCGGGCTGGGTGTACTGACAGTGCACAGGTAGGATGGTGTGGTGGGTGTGTGTACTAAATAGCGAAGTACCATTTGGTTGAAAAAATAAGAATTGTGTGACAACAATTTTAAGTAAAATATGTAACTTTTTCTTTCATACTCTATTGACACCTAAAGGTGAAATTCTCTTTTCTCCCTCCATAAGGAGGTCAGAGTGCAGAGAAAGCTACAGAACAGCACCTCTGGAGGTTGTAGGGCTTACTCAAGGACACTCCTGCAGGGTGGATGCTTGTTGTCAAAGGGGCTTGAACCCAGGCCTTCATGTTCAAGGACAGTCTCCCTACTCACTATGTCACCCTGCTGTTGTCTATCAGGTCTAGATAACGACAACTAAACCATCAAGTTTCCATGACAATAATGCTGAGGTTTGGCAGGCACGCTGGCACGTCAGTTCAGGAGTCAAATCATGACTCAGCTTCATAATCAATAATAATAATCAGAATAATATTACATCAATAATATGGCATTTATATTGCGCTCTTCACAGTACCCAAAGACGCTTTACAATAAAAACGCCAGCAGATAAAATACATTTTAATTGGATGTTAAAATAAAGATTAAAAAGAGTTAAAGTAAGGGTGGAGTGAAAGTAGGGAATTTAGGATGGAAGCAGTGAAGCAGTGCAATACATGTTGAACAACATTATCAAATACTTTGTAAAAACCAAATGCCTCAAAAATGTTAATTTGAATGGTGAATTCGGTGCTACTCTCATTCTCTCTGCCCTGCCAGTCATCTGTTTAGAGCTTTCTTTCCACCTTATCCTGAGGGATAAGTCTTATTCTGCTGTAGCACCTCATTTCATAAAGACATTATTCCCCCATATGATTAGCTAATGGCTCCTCTAAAGATGGTCTGAGCTTCATTGAACTAAGTACCACTTACTCTGTAGTTTAGTTCACTCCTTTAATTTAGCTGGAACACTTGAAGACAGAGAAAGGTGTACAGAGGAAATAATAAAGTCTGTGCGTGTGTGTGTGTGTGTGTGTGTGTGTGTGTGTGTGTGTGTGTGTGTGTGTGTGTGAGATCATTGATCATTCCTTGCACTTTCTTACTCTGACAAATGAAAAGAGACAAATAATCCCCCAAACAATGCAGTAAAAAGTAATACATGACAGCCCATGTTTACTCAGACAAGCCTACGTGTGTGGAGTAGACCCCTTATCACACAATATTTGCCTGGCTTATTTATGTGTTAGTGTTGTCAATTTTTTAACTTTTATTTATCCTGTGGAAATTGCCTGAGCATGCATGTTCTTTTTTAGCAACACCCTGCTTCACATTCATAGAGTTATATAAATTCACAACAGGGAGCTGCCCAGTACAACTACAGTATTCTACTGTTGTCCTCTGGAGCAACTGTGGGTAACTGCCTTGCCCAAGGGCACCTTGATGGTAGTTGCTAAGGGAGGGGAGAGCATTTCTCATTCACACCCCTCCACCCCAATTTTCTCAACATTCAAACAGGCGACCTTCCGGCTACATGCCCACGTCTATAACCTCTAGATTACTGTCTCCCCAGATGCAGATTTCTGAGCCTTTTTTACATTGTACTGTTGTTGCTTTTATTTACAATCCTCCATGGTAAGTCAGGTGCTCAGCAAGACATCATCTTTGATTGTTTTCTCTCAGCAATTTGATCCAGTTGAGGTTATAAGTCTGTACAAACTCACTGCAATCTGTCATAATTCTGAGACGGTGTGTCTGAACTCTGCACCGTTCCCATGACTGAACATGTTAGCTCCGTTTACCACTCTCCTTGCAGATGGCCTTAGATCAAAGGAACGACGTTATATGAATTCTGTCTTAGTGGGTAGATTTTCACTTTAGGCTTGTATAAGAACCACAGTGTGTGATGTTTCTGTACTGTGTGAACTCTGTACTGTTCCCATGTCGGAACAAGTTGTTATTTAGCCCCGTTTCTGCTATCCCCTCTCTGTGAGGCTGTGGATTTGCTGAGCCTACCTGATGTTTTTGATAGCGTCCATAATAGCTTCACACAGAACTCCCCCCATGCTATCTCTGTGGCTGTAGCCGAGCTGATATCACCACAACAATTAATTTCTCCAGCTTAGAGGTGATGAAAGCTCCCGATGAAAACTGCCTTTCTAGCTGTCTTTTTTGCTTCTTCTTTTGAGCTAATTTTAGATCTCATTATTTTGGTGAGCATGTTTTTGCTTAGAGAGGAAGCCTGTGGACAAGTCACTGGAGGGGTAGATGGACGAGAGGGAGCTATAGTTGGTTCAACAGAGGAAGTGAGAGATAAATGCATGGTGGGTGGGAAAGAGAAGTGGATTCATGTATACTGGAGATGAATGCTTGGAAGGGATGGAGGGAGGGATGAAGGAGGGATGGATGGATGTAAGAAAGAGATAAAGGGAGAAGGTTTTGAAGTGTGTGAACCTCTTGTCCAATTATATACATTTTGAGTTTTTACCATGCAATCCTTATGTAATCAAAATGAACCCTTTCTTAACTGAAATAAATATTTTTTATTTTTTTAGGGAAAAAGTACATGTACATGTGCATGTACTAAATAATTTAAAGCCAATTAGTGCAGGTGTAAAAGTAGGTGAACCTCCTCTTGCATTCGTTAAAGCAGGTAGGTAAGTAGAATCAGGTAAATAATTGTGTATGAAAGGTCTGTTTTTTTTGCAGATGAGTTTGTGTGTCACTCCCATAAATACAGGTGAGAAACCTGGTCAGTTTGGTGTTACCGTGAAGGTGAAAGAAAAACACTATGCTGTGATCTAAGGAGACCTCAGATAACCTCAGGAAGTGAGTAGGGAGTGTGCATCAGTCTGGGGAAGGTTTTAAAATCATATCAAAAAGATTTGGGCTCCATCAGTCCACTGTGAGACAAATAATAAACAAATGGAGGGAATTTAACATGACAGCAACTCATTGCTGTCATCCTTCCAAAACACCCAGAGATCTACAAGCCTCTGTTGCTGCATCTGATGTCGCTGTGCATCCATCAGCAATAGGAAGAACA
This sequence comes from Hoplostethus mediterraneus, assembly GCA_034670385.1. NCBI lineage: Eukaryota > Metazoa > Chordata > Actinopteri > Trachichthyiformes > Trachichthyidae > Hoplostethus > Hoplostethus mediterraneus. The sequence continues at coordinate 15,235,740 of JAXDDW010000004.1, forward strand.
CTGAATAGAAATGGCATTCATGTAAGGGTAGCCAGGAAGAACCTCTACTGTCTAAAAAGCACAAAGTTGCCCAGCTCAAGTTTACCAGAGACACCTGAAAAAAAACGAAGATTTCTGGAAGTCTGTTCTCTGGACAAATGAGTCAAAAATTTAACTTTGAACTCAAAAAAGGCTGTTCAACAAGACCATTATCCTAAGCAGTCAAGCAAACATACCAAAGGATGGCTCAGGAAGAAGCTTCGTGTTTTGGATTGGCTGACCTGACCTAACTGTAGTTGAGATGTTGTGGCAGCACCAGAAGCCTGTTCATTACCTTGTTAAGATTGGAGGTTTAGTTTATCATTTTAATAAAGTTATTTCCTCTATACTATCTGAAATAATGACCACCCTGTGTAGGGTTCACAAACTTTCAAGCATGACGGTAGATGGTGGGAGAGAGGCTTCTCGTGTTGATGTCAGACTGTGTTCTGTAACAGTATTCTGCTTTCTAGGCTAGAATATGATGACACATGCACACACACGTGCATGTGCACAGACATGCACATACTTGCATATACTTTGCCACAGCCACACCACAAACTGTCTTCTCTGTCTTCTGTCTTCCTTTCTCTCTCTCTCACTTTCTCACGCACACACACACACACACACACACACACACACACACACACACACACACACAGCAGAGGTGTGAAGTGAGTGAGTTGTATTAGTTTGTACACCAGTGAAAATTGGCCAAACAGTCCCAATTATTGGCTAACTTGGACTAACCCACCACACCACTGCAATTACCTGGCCTCAGGCCCCCCACCCCCCACACACACATACACACACACACACCTGCTGTGACAACAGAAGGTGCTGATGTAATATGGTTGGTCACTTAGTGAGCGAGGAAGAGCGATTGGTCTTCTCCTCTCTTCGAATCCCTTTCTCTTGTTCTCTCCGCTATTTGTCTCCTATCATTCCTTCCATCTTATGCTTCACTTCTCTACACTTTCTCCTAATCCTTGTCTCCTCTTCCCTTTCTTTTATACATCTCTTCTTCCTTCTCATTTTCACTCCTCCTTCTGTCCTAACACCAATCCCTTTCTTACACCTACTGTCATCACGTGTCGTACATTACCTCTCCTTTCCTTTTTCATTGTCTCTTCTAAGCCGCCAGTCGCAGATTGCTTCACTTTGGTTTAATGTACCTTAGATCAAAACAAATCCTTGCCGATTGCTTTTATCCAAAAGTTGTGGACACACATTTATACATTGTAGATCGGCAGATCATCTGCAAACTGGGTCAAAGTTCAACTAAGTGGTGTGCATCAACAAAGTCAGCGCTGCCTCCGCTAACTTTGCCACAGCTTTCTCCATAGGACAGCGATGACACAACCAGCACAAAGCAATTCTTCCAGTGATCATGTGTACGGGCCTTTACACTTCCAATGTCCACAAAATATGAGATATCTTAAATTCACTGTATGTGGTTTATATATAAATAGGTGAATTAAAAAGTTTTGCATGTGTTTCTTTTTGTTTACATTTGACTAAAATTTTGACACACCTGGGCTCATAGCACTGACCTGGAGTCAGTCACTCCCCTGTGCCTTCCTTCTCTTCTACTCTTCTCTTTCTTTTATTTATCCTTTTGCCCCTCTTCCTGCTCCTGTGTGTGCTTGTGTATACCTGCGTGTGTGTGTGTGTGTGTGTGTGTGTGTGTGTGTGTGTGTGTGTGCTTGTGTGTCCGTTTAGTTGTAGTAGCAGTGTCCTAATAGCGTAGCAGTGTGTGGGACAGGTGGGGGAAGTGCTAGTGACAGTCTATTAAGGCAGGATATCCCTGTTGCCATTAGCAGCAGATTGCCCTGTGATTCTGCGGTCTCCACATTCAGCCAGCGTTCACAGGCGCTCACAGGTACTACACAGGGAATTAACAATAAGCTGGACAGTCACAACACCTACAACATTGTAGTATAAAGCATCATATTTCCACATGGGTTGTCATTTTTTTGTAGTAATGGTGGTTGGGAGTATTTTTTTTGCAACCTCCACATCTATCCCAATTGAGGTTTGTATTGCAGGTTGCACTGCTGAAACTGCTCTCATCTGGATTCTTTGCCATGCTAAAAGTGCTAATCTGATGTATTAGGTCAATTAAGGCAGGATATCTGTGTTGCCATCAGCAACACATGGGTGGGCAGGGTAGCATTGCGGTTAGAGAGACTATCCCGTCACTGGAAGGTCACAGGTTCAACCCCACAACAACCACATGTCTTGTTAAATTGTCCTTCAGCAAGCCACTGAACCCCTATGTCTGCACTTTTTCCCTGTGATCTTCTGGCCCCTGCATTCAGCCAGTATTCACGGGCGGTTCTCACCTCTACATCAGTGGGTATTACACCAGGAATTAATAACAGAAGAACAGTGGTCCCAAAAACACTCTAGAAACATCTGTATTTACACTCCTACACTAGGTATTAGTAAATAGTTGACCAGTCACAACAGACTCCAGATTGCAATTTTGAGTCCAGTAGACAGTTAAATACATTCCAGAGAAAATATATGAGTGTATTGAATTAACTAATCTTTATGTTTTTATTAATTACAGTATATCAACATATATTGCACACTATTTTTTAACACTTTTAACAGGTTTTTAACACTTTTATCACAATTTATTGTGCAGAACGATAGCTTGCCAAAGTGATCACAGGAGAAATGTTCTACCTAACTTAAAATATGATGCGTGCCTCTTTGTCTCTTTGTTTGTGTGTGTGTGTGTGTGTCTGTGTCCACATGTGTGACTTAGGTGGTGGCAGTCACAGTCCAGGGAGTCCCAGAGGGAGTGCAATCTCCAATGGTAACAGCCCTAAGCCCCTCCTCCCTCCATGTGAGCTGGTCTGAGCCGAGGCGGGCCAATGGAATAGTGCAGCGGTACCACCTCAACCAGACTGGAACTGGAACCATATACACACACACCGATGGACCCAGAAATCATACTGTGACTGGTAAGATGCATGCACCGCGGTGGTAGTCGTTTCGGTAGAGGAGGAGAACATGGAGGAGGAGGAGGAGAGGAGAACATGCCTTGTTCACTTCGCCCATCAGATTTTTCCAGCTGGTATTGGAATCGTTGCTTTGTCTATTCGACTGCCACTAACTAACACACATACTGTATATACTCAGACACTCACTCACTGACAGACAAAGTAATTGTGCACATATTAAACTATCTTTTGTTTCCTCTCTCCTCTCCTCTACTCTCTTCCCCCTCATGAAATCCTCTGTCTGTCGTCACCTCACCTTTCCTCACTCTCCTCCTCTACTCCTCAACCTTTCACCTCCTTCCCTTCTCCTTGTCCCCCTTTTCTGTCCTGTCCTCCTCTTCACCGGATCTCTTCAACCCCTTTTTTAATCCTCCATCTCTCCTTTTTTTCCTCTCCTCCTCTCATAGTCTTCTGATTTCTGTTATTCTCCTCCACTTTAACACCTTGGCTATTCTCTCCTCACCTTCTTTTCCTATCTTTTCCATTTCCTATCCTTTTCTCCTCCCTCTCTCCTATTCTCCTCCTCTATCTTCCTCCACTGATCTCCTCTCTTCTCTCTTTCCCTGCTCCTGCTTTCATCTCCTTCAACTGTCCCCTCGGCCTCCATCTTTCCCTCCTTCCCATCTCCTGATTCCTCCTCCCTCTTATCCTCTGCTTCCCTCTCCCTGCTCCCTCTTCTCTTTCTCCCCTTTTTCCTATCTCCTCTTTCTCCTCCTCCTCCTCCTCTGCTCTCTAATCCTTTTCACACACCTGCCCCTCTTCTCCTTATATTTTTCTTTCTACTCTCTTCTTTCTTTTCCCTTTCTGTAGTTTCTGCCGATGTCTTCCTCTCCTCTCTATTATCTTCTCACTCTCCTGTTTTTCCTCCTGTCCTCTCCATTGTCATCTCTGAATCCTCTCCTCTTCACTTCCCTCCTCCTCCTCTTGTCCTCGCCTATCCTGTTCTCCTCTCCTTCCCCTTCCTCCTCCCTCTTCCTCCCCTCTGCTTACCTGTCTACTCCTCCTCTCCTCTCTCCTCCCCTTCTCCTCTGTTCTCTTTTGTCATGTGTTTATTTATGTATGCTGTTTTCTGGAAGCCATCTAATGACTGAATTTACACCTGATTCCCGCCATGCTGTCTTTGGCCCAACCCCTTACACACACACACACACACACACACACACACACACAAAGGCACAGGCATGGACACACACACACAGAACCGCAAATACAGAAGCACACTCAAACACAGTCATGCATGCACAGACAGGCACACTTCCCACACACACACACAAACAAAAACACACACAAATGCAGGCATGCACATGCATCACACAAGCGCAGATACACTCACGTATGAGCACAGCGAAAGCAGTGTGAAAGCAGTGCTCTTAAAAAAACAATCAACAAAGACATAGTGTACACAAAGACATAGTGAAGTATAATACTTGGTTATATAGACACACACACACACACAAACGTGGTGGTGTCAGCACCGGGTGATTTGTGAGTCTTCTTTTATCTGCCCAGAGGAGGAGCAGTGTTACTGGCCCTATGCCATCAGTCACAACACACACACACACACACACACACACACACACACACACACACACCTATGTGAAGGGTTATAGTGTGGTGAAGGTAGTTGTTTGTAGAAAATGAGAGAGACAACAAAAGACTAATACAGATTGGCTAAAGTAACAGTATACATATGTATGTATACTATGATAGGTACAGTGACTTTTACTTTTTTCCATCTACTCCATGAAAGTGAAAAATATTCCAAAGCTGATTTGATTCACCCCTTTAAGTACCTTGAGTGTGTAGGAACATAGGAGTGACATATTTCAAGACGAACTTCAGCGGTATTTTCCCTCCACAGCTCCCCTCTCCTCAGTGTCTTGGACGCGGACCAGGCATCGGCTTTGCCATTCGCCAATAGACTATTCCCACGGTGCCTGTGGTTGGCTTGTATGGTCAGGAGATGTGTGTGCACGAGTGTGTGTGTGTGTGTGTGTGTGTGTGTATGTGTGTGTGTAGGCATGAAAGTAAACAATGCCAAATAGAGATGGTAATGTGCTGTAATACTGTACCGGCCCCGTGTGCCAGTGTAAGCAACCAGCGTGCCTGTGTGAAGTTCCCCTGTCCCCCAGCGAGACACTGGGAAACCCTGTCTAATCAGCCAAAACCACTACTGGGGCTCTCTCTCTCCCTCTCTCCCTCTCTCCCTCTCTCTCTCTCTCCCTCTCGTAGAATGTAACCAGGACACCCCAAACACCTTTTATGTCATGGCAACACTTCTGTTCTTGAGGGATGTCCTCAGGTCTGGCCCCGTCTTGTCATTAAATCAAATTTGTTTTGGAGCATAGTGTTGTGGGTTCTGCACCTTTTATTGCACTGGATTTCACTCAGCTCTTTTGCTGTGGTAGTGTGTGTGTGTGTGTGTGTGTGTGTGTGTGTGTGTGTGTGTGCGTGTGTGCGTGTGCGTGTGCGCCGTGTGTGTGTGTTTAACTACTTTCAATATATTTTCTTTGCCCTTTTGAAATTTTGAATGATCAATTTGAAAGTTGTTTTGGTTAAATGGGGTGTGAACATTCAGCAGTAAGAAGTACAAAGTAAAGGTTCAGTTTTACAAATGAACAGGCACACACACATACACACACATATCCATGTGCACACAGACACACACACATATACATATACTTCCTTTCCATGTTCAGTGTTATTGTAATGAATAGCTGCCAGATAAATCACAGCCGTTATTAGCGATGGTTTCATACCACCACTGACACCTACACCTCAGGCATTAGACCGAGAGAGCAACAGAGATTGAAATAGAAAAAGAGTGAGAAAAAGTGAAAAAGAGAGATAGACAGAGAGAAGGAGAGAGAAATAAGGGGTAAATCAAATAGCAAAAGTAAAGGAAGCAAGGGAGACAGACAAAATAAGACAAAAAACGAGGCAGGGAAAGGTACACAGAATGAGAGAAGGTGGGAGAAAAGGAGGAAGGAGTGGGGGAGATGAAAAGATGGATGGATGTATCTAAGTGTTTTCAGTGAAATATGAGCAGAAATAATTGCCCCGCTACTCCCTCATTCTTAATGTTTAATACGCCATTATTCATCTTCTCTGCGTCTCTCCGATGGTAGTGCTCACCACTGTCAGAGCCAGACTTTAAAAGAGCTCACGCTGTACTCACTCAGACCAGAGAACCTGGAGATATGTGGGGCTTTTTGAGCTGCTGGAATAATGTTGTTTTTAGATTGAGTCACTCTTGTGCCAGAACTTATTTAACCCTGAAATATCTGCAGGGCGAAAGATCCGTCAAGGCAGAGAAATTAGGCGTTGTTTTAATGATCCTTTTGATTCTCTATGTATGAATTTACAAAATCAGTTTTTCAGATGAATGCTTATTTTACAGGGAAATCTGGTTGACTTGGGATATGAATTTATCAAAGCAGAGCAATTTGAAGTTTGTTTTAGAAATGTTGATACACTCAGCATACATTTTAAAAAGTGATTTCACAATATAGTTTTGTTTATTTCAACCAGAGAATCTACAGTAGGATCAAGATTCAAGATTCAAGAACTTTATTTGTCACATACATACACGGGATGTGTAGTGAAATGAAAAAGTGGCAATGCTCGACGGGAATGTGCAAAAGGGCAATAATACACAGTATTTACAGTAAAAAAAACAACACAATATTTACAGAATTACAGTAATTACAATAATTACAGTAAGAGCTCTTAACAAACAACAACTTATCAAACAACTATCAAATCCTTTTACATAAGAAGAATATTGATATGAGTATTGATTTTTTGATTTTTGGATTTTGGATTTTTGGATTTTTGGATTTTTGGATTTTTGGATTTACCGGTTACATTTCAATAACCACATAGAAATACAGTGTTGAATACCTCAACACTTCAAAAAAATTGAAGTGTTTGTCCTTTTCAGGAATTAGGAATTAGGACCCACCCAAGTTGTACATGTGGTAGCAAGAGCAGCTGTTGAACAAAATATATATTATAACACTGACTTTGTAACAGTGTGCAATAGACCATCAATAAGTTCTGTTTGTTGCGACATAGAGGCATTGGCGAGTGAATCACCATGACTGTAAGTAGCCATAAAATCAAGGTTATTGTTACAAAAAGGATCTGGCTTGCATGGTCAGCATGAAAATGTACCCAGTAGTCTATGATGTGACCAGTAGTCTTAAAAAAGAAAAAAGCTGTTGGTTTTGTTGGTTGTCTGTTGTTTCGCAACGATTTGCCCCAGGAAAAGCAACAAATAGACCCTTATTAATAGTGATTACTGAAAAGTGACATTTTATAGAAAGAAATAAACACTACTAAGATATCCCCATGTGAATCGATATTAAGTATCGCTATCATTAGCCCACGATGAATTATTGCCCGCAATTATATAGATTATGGCATTAATCATGTGTTTAATTGGTCTTTTGTAGGCTCATTATTAATTCAGAACAGCGGGGAATAGAATATGTTCTTTTATTTATTAATGCGTCCCCCTTAGTCCGCGCTCTGATTGGTTCCTGCTATAGGTGGGATGGATGGAGACATGGGAAAAGAGGAGAGGAGAAAGATGAGAGGTCTCCCTTCATGTATCTATCCTGCAGTAGAGCTACAGACTATTATTTTATTTTATAAAGAAGAGGTTTCTCTCCACCAACTAGTTACCAACCATTCCTTCTAACTTCCTTATACATTTTCTCAAATAAAAAAAGGGGCTGCTACAATTTGTTTTGAACAACACAAGTATATGTGTTGACCCTGACTCTATAGGAGGAGGAGAAAGAGGAGGAAGATCAGGATTTGAGCGATAGAAAGTTGAAGGGAAGGAGAAGAAAAGAGAGTATGAACGCCAGGAGGAAAATATTTATTTTGCTGAGGGTCATCAGATAGCCTTAAATTAGGACAGAATACAGGAACAAGGAGAGGAAAGGAGATGCTGGGAGATGAGGAGTAACAAAAGGATGATGAAGTGGAAAATATAAATGAATGCATTTAATTATTTAAAGGTCAGTATATTTGTTTTTTTCCCAGACATCAAAAATCATAAAATTTTTAATCATAAAATGGATTTAATAGATTGAATTTTCCCAAGGGTACTAAAACCTTCTCAGCAGACAGAGGTCTGAACAAAGTTAAAAAAGGAAACATTAAAAATGTTGAATTGCATGAATTGTGAGAAATCAGTTTTTAAAGAGTGTCTCCTCCACGGCGACACCTCCATACCTCCTCCCCTATAATCTGTGTGTGTGTGTGTGTGTGTGTGTGTGTGTGTGTGTGTGTGAGAGAGAGAGAGAGAGAACCTGATCTCATTGCTCCATCCCAGACGGTCTCTGCATTAGGGAGCCACAGACAGGAAGTCAAACTCTTAATTATTTAGGAGAGGTGTTATCAAAGCGCTCTCTCCCTCTCTCTTTCTCTCTTGGTCTCCTTTCTCTTTCATTTTCTCTCTCTCACTCTCAATACGCCATCTCTGTTTCTTTCTTTCTCTCACTCTTTCCATTCTCCTTCAGTGTTCTCTTTCCTGCCTTTCCCTTCATTATTCCATCCTTCTCTCTCTCCGTTTTTCCATCTCTCCCCCCTTCCCTGTCTTCCTCACCTATCCTCACCCTTCTTTCTCTCTTCTTATTCTCTTGCCTGTCTCTGCTCGTTTCTCTCCATCTTTTCTCTCTTGCCTCTCCTCCATTTCTCTCCCTCGATATTGGCCCTCTCTCGTTCCTCCCTCCTTTCAACCATCTCTTTCCACCCCCCCCCCCCCCCCCCCCCCCCCCTCTCTCTCTCTCTCTCTCTCTCCCTCTCTCTCTCTCTCTCTGTCTATGTGGTGTATCAGATGGCTGGCGTGGTATTGCGGCCTGTGCCCATCATCCTATCATATTTGCTAATGCAAACAGGGAACGGCAGGCTGTCAATAAAATGCCTTTTTAAATCAGTTATTACCACTGCACCCCAGACACACACACACACACACACACACACACACACACACACACATGCACAAGCACAAACCCACGCTTCTGTCTCTCCACTTCTACACACGTATCACATTTATTCACTCTCTCTTTCTCACTCTTTCGCTCTCTCGCTCATACTCACGCAAGCACCTATTCTCTCTCTTAGTGCCGGAATGGCAGGCCTGTCCTATCTCCCCCTCTCTCACGCACACACACACACACACACACACACACACACACACCTACCTCCCCGCTCCTGTGTCCAGCTCTTGGGATGACAGTTACAGCATTGTTTCACTCTGTGTTAGCGAGGCGCTAGCTGTTCACATCAGACCGGCCCTCCATCCCTCCCTCCATCCCCCCCTCCATCCCTCCCTCCATCCCCCCCCTCCATCCATCCCTCCATCCCCCCCTCCATCCATCCATCCATCCATCCATCCATCCTTCCTTCCCGGGCAAGACTGTTAAAATGATTGAAGTTTCCTCTGTCTTTCTGTTATCAAACATAAACAGGCACACACATGCACGCACAGGTATGCACACATACAGGTATGCACACACATACACCTACAGATTCATGCACGCTCTCACACACACACACACACACAGACACACACAAACACACACACACAAAGGTGGCAGACCTGTCATTACTCTGGCAGAGCAACACTGCCCTCTTTAGGCTGAATTTGAAGTAATTTCAGACATCCCGCGAAACATAAGAGGTGTTTCTGTGTGTAGGTGTGTGTGTGTGTGTGTGTGTGTGTGTGTGTGTGTGTGCGTGCACACATGTGTATGTACTTTTCTATATTAATTGAGAGCTATAGCTATGTGATTGTTTCAGTTTTTTATAAACAACATGAGAAGTAGGAGCTGGGGAAAATGCATGTGTTATGTTATAGTTTATTTTATGGTCATCCCCAGACAACACAGCAGATTTGTCAGTGGTTTTGAGAGTGGCCTAGTAGTTCCATTAGTTTCTGTTTTGTTTTGTTTTTTTGTCTCTGTTTCATTTCTTTAGGGGTGAAATTACTAAAACTTTTTACAAGCATGATTTCTGACCAATCAAGCTGTGATATATGGGCAACTTTTTGAGGCAATTTAGAGAAGTAGTTATTATTTTGTTTATTTATAGCTCACTCTATTATGGACACATAATGGAATGCTGTGTTCTGTGCCCGAAATATAACACACATTCTTGTGCAGTTTTCAGTATCAGTCTGACTGCTACAGCAAAAGACGGTCTGTTGGGAAAAAGGTGACAGCTTAAATACGGGGTCTGTTCAGTAACAAATGACTCAAAAATCACTTTCAGTTTAGACATCATTTACCATGCCAGAGCACACGCAATGTATGTGTGTGTGTGTGTGTGTGCACATGTGACCATGCACAGTCACACACATATATACTTGGTTGCATGGTTAATAGTGTAACAGAGCCTTAAGCTTCATTCCTAGTACTTTAGTATGCCCGGCAGATTTCCTTTATTTAACCCAAACACAGGGCAACATTGTGAGAACATTTGAACACACACACCGAACACACAAACACACACACACACACACACATTGATCTGGGGTTGGGTTAAGCGCGGCGGGCTGCAAGGCATGTTAAGCAAGCTAAGCAGTAGAAAGAGACGTGAGGAAGCGTGGCGAAACACTCCACTGTGTGTGTTTGTGTGTGTGTGTGCGTGCATGTGCGTGCGTGTGTGTGTTAGCATACGTGCTCTCTGTCCTATGTAGTTGAGACAGGGTGCGTGCCGACATGCATATGGCAGCTGAAACACACAGTAGGGCGTCTCTTTCTGTCTCTCAGCCTCCAAATATACACAATTCGGATCGGATAAGTAATGTAGATTATATTTAACAAAACTGTATAAAAATCACAGGATTTTGCAAGAATGGTAGAATCCCTTTCTGTCTGTGTGAGTCCAATACAGTCATACAACATGATTGAATTAATCAGTAAAATCTATGACATTTAATTACATCTACAATGTGGTAGTACTCTCAGTATTTAATCAGTCCCTTGCTGGTCATTAGATAAACATATAGGAATAGATCAATTAAATACATGCAATTTTACCTACACCTGTAATAATAATAATAATAATAATAATAATAATAATAATAATACTTGAGATAAGGGATGGGTAGAATTAAGTATGATCAAAATGAACCAGATATTTTTGAAAATAAAAAATGTTATTTTAAGAGATGTCTAATTATTTAATATATTTCTTCTTTCACTGGAAATAGGGTAAAATGAGGCTCTTATTATTATTATGATTATTATGATTATTATTATTATTATTATTATTATTATTATTAAGCAAATGAAAGACAAAGGAAATCCAAATTGGGGACACACTGTCTTACATTTCATTATTTAGTGGCATAGCTTTCTAGTTGCAGTCCTCCTTTTGAAATAAAATCTTACATTTTCTCTTGAATTTGATATGTAAGCTGGTATATGCTGATGTAATTTGTTCCATTGTATTCTATCATCTAAGTCAATGACCATAAAACATCCTCTGGTACCGTCAGCTCCCCATGATAACATTAAGGATTACCATGCCTACTGTTTTATCATGTGCATTATATACCTGTGATTTTTTTTTTTTTACCCCTGACCTTGTTAGTGACAGGGGCTGGTCAACTCGAGTGCCAGTAAGTGTATCACATTGCCCATCTGCCCATCCATCCATCCATCCATCTTGCACCCAGAAAAGGACAGACATTAAGGGAGAGACACCCTGAAGAGAAAAGGTTTAAAATGACCAAAAAGTGGTTCTAACCCAAGGGTAACCTTTATTGGTGCTAAGGTATGTGTAACTTTTTTAGTAACTTTCAGTGTTTATCTTGGCTGTAGAACCATTAAGGTTGAATATAGCACCAGAAAAGATTTCCCCCCGGTTCCAGTTAAAGAACCACTGAGTAGCCATATGATTTTTTTAGAGTGCATAGCCAGGGCCCATAAATAAATCATGTCTGGATGCTGTAGCCTTAACGCATACAGAGGTATCATAATTATCATAGATCAAAAGCTGATGACATTACAGCGGCGGGCCGGTCCTATCCCATGTCAGCTCTGCGGCTGCCCATCTTTACGTTGTTTCATTATTGAGTTATGGCATGCATAATTTAACAGAGACAGATATGGATCCATCCGTTGAGAGTGAAGGAGGAACAGAGGGAGGGAGGGAAAGACAGAGAGATGGAGAGAGAGAGCAATCGGGATGAGACGTGGCGATATGAGCTGGGCAGGCTTTTCTCTTTTCCTCTCCCTAATTTCTTCTCCTTCATTTTCCATTGTATTCTGTGTCTCTTACTTCCTTTTCTGTCATGGATCCCTCCGTCCATCTCTTCAATTAACACATCTTCACAGATTAATGTCCATGAGAAATCAAAAACAGGACATTGAAAATATGTATGTGATTATATGTATGCATATGATTCATCATATGTATGAATGAAATTCCAGCCTACATTAAGTATATTGTGTGTGTGTGTGTGTGTGTGTGTGTGTGTGTGTGTGTGTGTTTTGTGCGTGTGTCTGTGTGTGTGTCTGTGTCTGTGTCTGTGTCTGTGTCTCTGTGTGCTACAGGTTTGCAGCCATACACAGACTACAGTTTTGTGATGGTGGCCTGCACAGTTGTCGGCTGTGGAGTCCAGCCTGCCTTCCACAGGACGCACCCGGCCAGCCTCCCCTGCTGGTACGCACACGCACACACACACGCGCGCACACACACACACACACACACACACACACACACACACACACATATACACACACACAGGCATATCTTCAGTGTCCTGCAGCCTTTTCACTGCTTTTTCATGTTAAAATACATCACTTATTATTTAAACATTTGAGAAAGAATAAGCTTTGGTCATTGATGAACTAATGAAAACTATATGCAAGATAGATCCATGGTGGGGTATTAATGATGGCTACCAATTTCATTTGATTGATAGAACCAAATCAATATCAGAAATTAGAAATTGCATCTCTTCCTCTTGTTTTCTAAATCTTTTTGTTACATTTTCTTCCATTGTTTACTTTATTTATTTTTCCTCAGATTTTATTTTCTCTTTCTCTTTCATTTTCCTCTTTTTCTCCATTTTCCTGCTCCTCCTCTACCTATCTCTCCTATTTCTTTGCTGTTTCTTCAAATCTTTTTCTTTCTCTATATATATTTTCTCCCCCTTCTGTCCTTAATCCACTTTCCTCCTAATATATTGCATCTTTCCTGTCTTTTAACTATTTTCCTTCTATCTGTTTAATTCATTTTTTTTCTTTATGTGCCTCCTTCTCTCCACCCCTCTCCTTGTCTCTCAATGTCTGCTGCAATAGAAATAGAAAGTATGATAGCGTCATCTTTTCTAAATTTAAGCTATGTGATTGAAATTGAAGCTTTCTGCTGCATGTTTGGTTTTGTTAATAAGCAAAACAAAATCAATGAATTAGTTAAACTTCTCAGTTCACCCACCCTCTCCTACACTCTGTCTAAAGGAGTACAGTTGACACTCAGGACAGTTTGTCCTTTTAATTTCAAATAATTTTAATTCTTGAATAATGTCTTTTAACCAACCAAAAAACAACCTTTCCTATCCTGTCCTCTTCTCCTCTCTTCCTTTCCTTATAATCCAAAGACTTTTTTGCCTCTTTCCATTATGTAATCTGCAGCATTTTCATCTAAATAAATATCCTCAATATTACACAATAGTGATTCAACCTATACCCTGTTAATGAAAGCTTTTACATTTGCTATTCTTCTTCTTAACACCCAGTATCAAGTAAGTTGTTCCCAGGAAAAATACTGACGCACAGGAAGTGTTGCAAAATTAAAAAAAACAGATCTTGCATCTCATGAGAAAAAGAACCAATTAATAAAAACTGAAAACTCACTTCCCCCTCTTCTCTTTTTCTATCCTTCTCTAGGGGTATGGTCAAGACCCAGACACCTGATAATAAACACATCAGCGGTGGAGCTGTACTGGGATCAGCCATTCAGGCCTAACGGGCAGATCGCCTGGTACAGACTGATCAGAGATGGTGGCATTGTTTTTACCGGAGACCACCATGACCAGAACCATACTGACGCTGGACTGCTGCCAAACCACAGGTAGAGAGCACACACTCACACTCACACACACACACACATGTGCCTATACGCTGGGCGTGCAAGTGTGTATGCATACGTAGAAGTCACACATGTATACCTGCTGAAGCACATTCACACGTAACTCCATAATTAACCAACTCTTTATCGCCTAGATTCTCCCATTTGTATGCACGTGTGTGTGTGTGTGTGTGTGTGTGTGTGTGTGTGTGTGTGTGTGTGTGTGTGTGTGTGTGTGTGTGTGTGTGTGTGTGTGTGTGTGCGTGCGTGTGCGCGTGCACGTGTCGTGTGTGTGTGTGTGTATCAGGGTCACCCTGTTTTAAAAGCTCTCCTATCATCCCATCCATGTCTCTCTCTCAGGACTGCACTCGGTATGTGTGTGTTTGTGTCATTTAATGAGCAAATATTTGACATGCCAATGACGGATGCAAACATAACCACACACAACACACAACACACACACACACACACACACACACACACACACGTTAAAATCACACTACAGATCTGGCATTTGTTTACAGACAGCAGTGGAGCGTAGATTTTATTTATCTGTTTATTTTCATTTAACCTTTATTAATTCATGTCTGTTTTTGCCCGGATGGATTTTCTATTTTAATTATCAGTGGTGTGAAATTATACCCTCCTCCCTCCTCTACACTCTCCTGCCTCCTCCTCTTCCTCAGCGGCCTTCTCTCTCCCAAGACAATTTCTCTTTACTCATTCATTGGATAACACCCTGCAGTACTCCGATCTCCTTTAAATGCATTTGTGAAAGAGAACAGAAGGAAGGAAGGAAGGAAGGAAGGAAGGAAGGAAGGAAGGAAGGAAGGAAAGAAGGAAGGAAGGAAGGAAGGAGATAGGAGTGTATGTGTGTGTGACGTTTAATTTTCCCTAATTCCAGATAGCCTGCCAGAAGGCATTCCCGTCCTGACCCCTCTCTTCTCCTCTCTTCTCTCGCTTTCTATTCACTTCTCTGTCCTCTCTCATTCTCTCCCTCTCTCTCCTTCCTCTCTCATTCTCTCTCTCTTACCTCATTCCCTCCCTCCTTCCCTTCTTTTCCCAATTTAGCCCTGCGCCAAGAATTACACAGGGAGCACCGGCCCCATTATCCAGGCACACGAGTGTGTGTGTGTGTGTGTGTGTGTGTGTGTGTGTGTGTGTGTGTGTACACATGCCTTTCTGTGTGTGCGCGTGTGTGTGTGTGTGTGTGTGTGTGTGCTCAAAAGTGGCCATTGATTATTTATGACAATGTTGATTAGCTGTCACTTTGCTTCGGCGGCCCAGGAAGTGTCTAAGATGACGAGAGAATTAACCTATTCCCTCTGGCTGGCCCCGTAGGACACACACACACACACACACACACACACACACACACACACACACATCACAGAGACAGCAACACACACAGGCACAGATGCATGCACATACACACAGATGCAAATGCCCCACACATGCATGAACACACACACCATTCCTTTTGATATCCCTAGGCGGTGTTTACATCTAAGTAAATATCTTCCAGTGATGAAGTGTTTAAATTCATTCTCCCACTGAAACCTTATGGTATGATAACATTCTCCCTCTCCATCACTCTCTCTCTCTCTCTCTCTCTCTCTCTCTCTCTCTCTCTTTGACATAGCTGGTATACGTCAGTAAGGTGTATGTATTCATGTGTTACTCTGTGGATGTGTGTGTGTGTGTGTGTGTGTGACAGAGTAACATATGAGTAGTTTTAATACCTTTTCCTGACTGCGTTCTAACCCACTACAGAGCTGCTAATGGCCCCCTGTTTAAAACACTGTGTGCTGGAACAATAATCCAACACTGCCGCCTATTAATGCATGTGTGCCCGAGTTTATAGCAAATTAAAGGCTTTTAATGTTAAATGGTGGCCCACTTACACAGCTAATGTAGGCTTTAGCACCAGCCAGCCATACGCTCTTAAAAGGGAAATCTATCTTATGATGTCATTGGCAAGAGAGATAGAGTGGGACAGAGAGAGAGAGAGAGAGGGAGACAGATGAAAGAGAGAGAGAGAGAAAGGGAAATGAGAGAGAGGGAGAAAGAGGGAGGAATGAAGGAATGGACCTTAAGTGTACTCAGATCACTGTATGAGCTTACTGTGCCCACACACACACACAGGCACACACACACACACACTTTCATATGCAGAACATGGAGGGGGGGTTGCAGGAGGCCATGAGTTTTATGAGTCTTTCCAGAGGTTGACAGAGAGAAGTTCAGCCATAAAGGTTTAGTCCCTTTAACAATTAATCATAACACTAAAGGCTGTGATACACAGAGTTTTTGAGGCAATGTCAATGGCCAGTTTTGTCAGCAACGACAAATGTATCCTTTATACAACTTCCATTTGTAATGCATGGTTGCTTTACTACTGCAGGACTGTTGCTCCACCCACAAGAGGTGTTGATTACAGTTATTTTGTGCTCCTTTACACTCTTTATATAGCAAGGAGGGGTGAAACAACCAGTGCATGTAGAGACGTGAGTTCTCTGTTACAATATATAGACTTTATTGTACCGAGTGACATTTACAAAAAATATGTCCATTGTTGTGCTGCAGGATAGCAGCAAGCTTCACTCAGTGTTTCCATTGTATTTTTCACACT